>JARHVA010002734.1:2285000-2392978 GCA_037957365.1 Torreya grandis
GAGTCCATAGCTTTTAGACTGATAGAGTCCATAGCTTTCAGACTGATAGATTATATATATTTTGGGTATATGTCTTCATTCAATTCTTATAAGTGTTTTTTAACTGTGATCATAGCTAATAAGGAAATGTTGTTTGATGTGTTATCTGATTCATCCACCCAAAGTTCTTGTATGTGATTTGTTGATGGTTTTGTAGGGAGATACAAAGAGATGCATTTGGATTTTAACCCATTAGAAATGGTCATGTCTCCTAACCTATAATCAATTAATATGTCTATAGTAGACAACCATGGTCTACATAGGATTATGTGATACCCTAGATTATTATTTTTAGGTTGCAAGACCATGAAATATAATGGATATTCCCAAGACTCTATTAGTACTTCAACATTTTCTATAGTCCCTTTTAGTTTGGTTATAGATTGGTCTGCCATTTGAAGAATGGTAGTTTTGGGTGGAATTCTCATAAGAGATAATGTATGGAGAGTATCAGTTATCATAACATTAATTGTTGCTTCCAATTCTACCCAAACATTAGGAATTTTTTTACCTCTGATTGTGACTGTGATCACTGGGCTTCTTGGATCTTCATATTTTGGAACTAATAGTTTTTCTGCTAATAAATCATCAACTTTTCTATCAACATGAATGGTTCCTGGATATTTTGCTTTCCTCCCTAGTGTCTTGACACAAAGGTTTTTGATGATCTTGTTTAATTCAGGTATATCCCTAATAGCTTGTAGTAGGGGTACCTCAATATTGATCTTTTACAACTCATGGAACAAGTTTGATTTTGGTTTAATATCAATTTCTCTTAATATTTCAAGAAAATGAACTACTAGTGTAGTAGTGTTTTATTTGTTGGCTTCAGGGCTCATTTTCATTTTGGATTTTCTAGTTTTTAATTGAGATGATTTTATTTTTTTTCATCAGGTATCTCAGAAATGAGAACTGGAGGTTTTTGTATAGTTTTCCCTAATCTTAAATGTATGTCCAAACAATCAATAGCTCCAACATTCATTTTATCTTCATGTTCATTAACATAAACAGGGGTTGGTTGTTTATTTTTTAGATTTACTATTAGTTGTGTAGGCATTGAGGGTTGATTGATTTGTCCTTGTTGTTGAATAACTAGGGGTGGAATTATAGTTTGTTGTTGAAGTGGTCTTCTTGGTTGGTGAATTGTTGTTGTGAATTCCACTACTAATTCTATTGTTGATATAGTTGTGGCATCCATTGTTGCTATGGTACCCATAGTTGTTGTGGCTATGGCACCATCTATGGGGGTGTTAACATCCAATCTTGTCTTGCCCATGGATTTTGGATTGATATAATTTGGGGTTGATTTCAAAAAGGTGAAGGGACTGAAACATTTCATGGTGTCATCCATGGATTAACCGGGTTTCTTGCATTAAACTATCTTTGAGCCTTGTTTTATGGGGCAAAGTTTTGTCTCTAGATATAATTTAATTCTTCAATAGACTGGACTTGTGTTTTCATTTGATTCTTCAAAATAGGCAGAAGGGTGAAATGTTTGGTATCATGATCTGTTGCATCACAAATCCCACATGATGAAACATTGGTTTTATCTAAGGGGCAGTCTCTAAGGGCATGTTTCTGTCTACACTTAGGACAATAAATTACTAAGGGTTTTGTTGAATTTTCCTTAGCTTGAAGACCATATAATGTAATATTTAGTGTAACCAAAATATCCATCTATAGATTAGAAAATTCTTCCATTAGCTTACCCACTTCATTAGATTTCCCAAACCTTCCTTTCTTAATTCTAGGTTTTGTTTGAGATTAGCTAGTACAAAGCTCAAAAATATAATCAAAAGCCAACTTATTTATATCTCCTCCTCCCATCAGATTTAAGGCATCTCTAGTATCTTCATCCAACCCTTTTAACAAAATCAATTTTTGAACTTCTTCAGTGAGTGGATAATTGATTATTTTGTGAGTGAACATGAATCTATACAAATAATTATCTAAAGATTCATCCTCATTATGTTTGATTTTAAAGAAATCCTCTTTTCTTTCTCACATTCAGTAGTAATCTTGGTACCTGTTCAAGAATTCTATCACCATGTCATCCCATGTTCTAATAGAATCGCTAGGTAAACCCATGAACCATCTCATAGCTACATCCTTAAGTGTAGAGGGAAATAGTTTTAATTTTTGGCTATTTGTTGTGTAATCATAGGTTTGACATAGCATCTTAAACTAAAAAAAGAATTGATCAGGGTATTCTATAGATATTCCCCAAAAATTTGGTAGATTAGCTAGTGAAATATTTTTCATGGGGGTTTGATCATTAGGATCTGCAACAATAGGAAAGGAAAAATTCCTTCCTAGTTGTGCAAGTTGTTGATTTTGTTGGAGAGCTGTTTCTTCTTCTGATGATGTTTCAAAGCCAGGATGATCTTCCCACTAAATATTTGTTGTATTAGTTATGGATTGTTCAAAGTTCTCAATTTTTTTTTCAGTTATGGATTTTTGAAAGGCGTCCTCTAAGTCCTTGGCAATTTCTAAATAATGCCTTATTATAAGAGATTGATCCTGAGAAATTTTTCCTATGGGACTTGCTTGTGGCAATGGCCAAATTTCTATCCAAGTTTCTGAAGATTCTTGCAGATAGGTTTCACTTGTAACTTCTAGTTCACTACTCAGAGATGTTGAAGGAGTTTCAACTTGTGTTCCTGATGGAAATTTTGGGATGAAACATCCTTTATAATATCTAGGATGGTACATCACTTTATTGAATTGTTTTGGGATTTTATAGTTTTTCTTTTGTTTTTCACTCTAGACCAATAATTATTGCCTTATTAACACCTTGTTTCCCTAGCAATGGCACCAAAAATGATGAGTGTCGTTTAACTCCTCATTTAATCAATATTCAATTAATGTCTTATCAACCAGGGTTGGTGTCCAAAGCTATATGTAGTAAGGTATAGGATGGTAGATATAGGAGTCTATTTATGAGGGTGTTTTGATGGTCTTACTCTAACTTTGACTAAAGAAAGAAATGTGTCCTAAAATACTTGATTCACTCTTTTGTTGAAAAGGAAGAAATCAAATCAATCAACTCTTTTACTTGAAAGTAAAAATCACACTCCTATTTACACTTGTGTGGAAAGTAAAATCACACTCCTAACTAACAAAAGGAAATTTGCTTCACACGTTTGTTGTAAAAGAAAATACACTTTGCTTAGAAAGGAAATGATTTTAGAATAAGAAAATGCCTTTTAAACTATGAATTTTTTTTGATGTTTTAAACATTAACATTATTCTAATTAGTTATAAAAATGAGTTAATATAACATAACATAAATACCATACATAGTTCCTGGTTCCAAGGAGAGTGGGCCCTTGCTCCTCTCAGACTCAAGAACAAAGATTAATCAATGCTAAAAAATGAATTAATAATTCATAAAACTGAAATGATTACAATCTAGCTAAAACCTATCATATACTTATACATATTTTTCCTCTATTATTTGCTCTCTATCATCTCATATAATATCTAATATCTTTCAATGATGAAAGTCTTACATTTTATACTAATACAATCAACTCAAAATAGGATGCAAAGAAATAGGATTCCTTGGTCAATCCATTCATCCAAAGATAGGAGATTAGATTTACAAGAGATCCAATTATTTTATTGAAATAAATATACTATCTTATAATAGTTCTAAGATCCAATTATATACAATTTATCAAAAGCAAATCCTACAAAATAGTAGGCAGTTATTTTCCTTATTTTACTCTAGCTAGAATGATTATCTCTTATCTTATTTGGCTGCCAGCTTCCCCATTTGTAGCTTCTTCCCTACAGAACTCTCAGAATTGACCCTACAAAGTTGATAGGAATGAGCCTACGAAGTTCATAGAAACAAGCCTGTGGAGTCTGTAGAAACAAGCCTATAGAGTCCATAGAAACAAGCCTGTAGAGTTCATAAAAGTAAGCCTACAGAGTCTGTAGTTCTACTAGATGGAGATCAAAATTAAACTTTTACTATACATCACCTATGTCTTCTTCCTAAGCATTCTTCATAATAAAAAATCACTAAAACATGGTATGTATTAGACATTAATGACAAATTAAAGGTTTATTCTTTGGTTCAATAGAAATAAGACAAGTATATATTTTCCATGTAATAGTTATCTAACATTCTATGATTTGCATAAGATAATATCCTTCGAGAGATGAATTGAGGTAAATAACATGTCAATAATGAACCATATTCTAAGCTCATTAGGGATTAGGCTATATTTTAGCTAGCCATTATTACACATGAGAGGGATTCTCTCAAGCAGGTAGGAGGGTGAGTACCAACACCTGTATGACCACTAAGGACTATCTTGATGGTGAGATATGTTAGGGTGTGGAGCTAAAAGTTTTAACTATTGTAGACACAAAGAAACAAGAGGTTGTTAAAGATCCAGAAGTAACGGCGTCGGTAGCATGATCGACATCGATCATGACCAGTGTAAAAGGCAACTGGCATCAGCAAGAAGTTAGCTGACGTCGGTTAGTACCAAACAGATAGGGACCAATGTCGGTTGCCTATGGCAGTTCTAGAACTGCTATTGACGAACAGTCAGTTAAGTGAAGTGAGTGTTTGCATCTTTAGGGGCTAATTATAGTCACGAGCTGCATGTCTAATTATTGTAATTAGAGTTCTATTTTTGCATGCATGGGATTCTATTTAAAGACCCATGAGGCATGTATTGTAAATTAAGCAAGAAAGTAAAAGCATTGAAGCAAGGAAGCAAGGTCAAGGAGATCTACGGGTGTAAGGTCAAGGAGATCAGCTGAAGCATTCAAGGAGGGGATAACAACTCAGGTTGTTGAGTTGGTTGTGTTGAGCAAGAGAGAGAGGGAAGAAGGTCTTAAGGTGTGGCAAGCCTTTGAGGTAGAGGAAGAAGTGGCATCTTCCTTATTGTATTTTCTTCTAGTAGTATTTAATACAAGAGTGTGTATTGTCTCTCAAATTCTTTGCTATCTCAAGTTTCTAGTTACTTAATCATTCTGGTATAATTCCATGTTTAATTACTTATAAGAAAGTAATCAATTGTGCTTCCGTTGGATAAGGGGTTCCTAAGAGTTGGTATCATAGCTACGGTTTGTAGGGAGCAGGTTATTGTTTGTTGATTATAGGTCATTCATAGGGTTTCTGATTGAGTGGGAGTTTAGCAATGGCAGAAGAAAGTAAGCTACAAATGGAGAAGTTTAACGGAAAGAATTATCAACATTGGAGGATGCAGATAGAGGATTATCTGTATCAAAAGGATTTGTACTTACTATTGGGTGGGGTTGCATGCAAGCCCATAGATATGAAGGATGAAGAATGGAGTGTTCTTGATCGGAAGGCTCTTAGTTCCATAAGGTTGAGCCTTGCATCATCTATGATTTCTAACTTATCACAGTGCAAGACAACGAAAGAGTTGATAAAATCTTTGGCGAATTTATACAAAAATCCCTCGGTTTCTAATAAGGTATTTCTTATGAAGCAATTATTTACTTTGCAAATGCAAGAATGTGGATCGATACATACTCATCTTAGTGATTTCCATGGTTTGGTAAACCAGTTAGCTTCAGTCAATATTGTTTTTGATGATGAAGTAAAGGCTCTCTTGATTTTATGTTCTTTACCTAAAAGTTGGGATAGTTTGGTTATGGCAGTAAGTAATTCTGCGTCTGCTTCTAAAATCTTAAAATTTGATGATGTTGTGAGTGTGATCTTGAATGAAGAAATATGCAGGAGAAGCACAGGTGAATCATCAAGGAATGCTCTAAGTGCAAAAAGTAGGGGAAGGCAAAGAGAGAAGATAGAGCAAGGGAAATCAAGGTCGAAGGTGGGAAGGAGATCCGAGTCCAGAGGTGTTACCTGCTGATTTTGTGGAAAGAGAGGACACACAAAGGAGTGTTGGTTAAGGGATGAGGAGAATCAACATGAAGGTAATGAAGAAGAAAATGATGCAAATATTGTTGTATAGGATGCTCTCATACTTTATTTAGATAGTTAGGTAGGATCTTGGGTTTTGGATTCTGGTTCTTCTTTCCATGCATCCCCAAACAGAGATTTGTTCCATGAGTATGAATAGGGAGACTTTGGAGTGCTTTATTTAGGGGATGGTATGCCTTGTCAAATAGTTGGCAAAGGGAAAGTGCAGCTGAGATTGCAGATGGACAACACATGGGTGTTGAAGGAGGTCATGCATGTCGCAGTTCTGAAGCAGAGTTTGGTTTCTGGAGGAAGGTTGGGTGATGAGGGATGCACAGTAACCCTCACAGTGGATTCTTGGAAGGTTACCAAGGGAGTACTTATTTTAGCAAGAGGTAAGAAAGTAGGTACTCTTTATCTATCTACTTGTATTACTGATTCTACTTCTAGTTTATCTACTTCAGCTATAGATTCGAAGATGTGGCTTAATAGGCTTGGTCACATGAATAAGAAGGTGATCCAGGCATCAATTTAGGCGACAATTCGGGTGACAGTTCCACCCCAATTGATGACGAAACTTCTGGGAGCCATAACTTTTGCACCGTAGCTCCAATTGACTCGCCGTTTGAACCGTTGGAAAGCTAATAATGAGGGGAACATCATGAAATGGAATGAATCTCCACTCAATGAATTTTGACCCACGAAAACCCAACGTAAGTGCCTCAATTTTCAATTTTAATAGTGCTGTCTAAAAATAGTAAGTTTCTAAAAATAGTAATTCCTCGAATTATGTATTGTTTTAAATATTGGAAGTCATACCACTTCATCTCCCTCGATATTGGTGACCTTCCACATCCTTCCCATGCTTTCAAATTGTGTATAAAATAAGAGGTAACCCAAAATTTGAAGACAGACATCTCTTCCCAGAGATAAGCATATATTTGTATTGCGATTTTGAGTAATACTACATCTCTTCTTAGAGAATTCATTGTTATTGTGTTATTTCCATGTTATTGTGATATTTATCAACCAAAACTTCTGAGTTTTAGATCAGAAGGGAATGGACGTTCTTGATTCAAAAGGTATGTGTTCAGATTTGGAAAGCATAAGTAGAGTTCATTGCAGGAAAAGGAAATTTGATACTTTTGACAAGAACAGGGAAGCCTTGGTGTTTATGGAGGAGATGAAGGATAGAGATCAGTCACAAGGGCTGAATAATTCTGAGCAGGGTAGTATAAACAGAGGTTTGATCCAAGATGAGCTCACAGATGAATATTTCATCACTTAAAAGAACACACAGACACCGATGTCGATCACTTGGAACTGATGTTGGTTAGAAAGATACCGGCATCGATCATGTGCAGACCAGCAGGGTTGGTAGAGTCAGGCAGAGAAGTCTGACATCGGTCAGGCAGGAACTAACATCGGTAGAGGGGACACTGGCATTGGCCAGGGAAACGACGTCGACAGTCAAGGTCAGTGTAGGGAACTAACATTGATCGGGAGCAGACTGGGAGATGGCCGAGATCAGTCACTAGAACGGATGTTGGGTGGACAACTAGCTATCAAGGAGTCTCAAACACCCATATGGAGGTTAGAAAGGGTAAGTGAACCTCACATTCATTGTTCACCTTCTTTATATTGCTTACTGATGGTTAAGAACTAGGAAGATGTGAAGAAGCAATGTAGGTAGAGTCCAAAAATAGTGGGAGCTTGGCATGGATGAGGAGTGTGAGTCCTTGGAGAAGAACCAAACAGGTATTTGTTGGTGGAGTTGTCAGTTGGAAGAAAGCACTGGATGAGGGATGGATTCCCATGTTAGAGAAGAGAGTGGATGGACACATGAGACAGAAGGCTATGGCATATGGTCTTGATTAGGCTACATGACAATGGAGGTTTGACCATTGTATTTATCTTTACCAGGTTGGATAATATTAGCTACATTATCCTGTTACTGTATTGTGTTGCTTGTTGCAGGGTTACATATACAGGGAGTTTTTTGAGCTAAGGGTAAAGTTGGTTCAGAAGTATGTCATGAAGAATTTGGGAGCAACAAAATTCTTTTGGCATAAGTGACAGGTATTTCATCATAGGTTTTGTGGTGGTTGGTCTTCAAGAGTGAATTTGAAGAGGGATACAAAGCCAAGGGAATAAAGTAGATGGTGTACAGGTATAGGTATAGTTGTAGCTTTTTATCTCCAAGTGGGAGATTGTTAGGGTGTGGAGCTAAAAGCTTCAACTATTGCAGACACAAAGAAATAGGAGGTTGCTGAAGATCTGGAAGTACCAGCATCGGCAACATGACCGATGTCAGTCATGACCAATGCAGAAGGCAACCAGCGTCGGCAAGAAGTCAGCTGACATCAGTCAGCACCAGACAGACAGGGACCAACGTCAGTCACCTGTGGCGGTTTCAGAACTACTGTTGATGAACAGTCAGTTAAGTGAAGTGAGTGTTTGCATGTTTAGGGGCTAATTATAGTCACGAGCTGTGTGTCTAATTATTGTAATTAGAGTTCTATTTTTGTATGCATGGGATTTTATTTAAAGACCCATGAGGCATGTATTGTAAATTAAGCAAGCAAGTAAAAGCATTGAAGCAAGGAAGCAAGGTCAAGGAGATCTACAGGTGTAAGGTCAAGGAGATCAGCTGAAGCATTCAAGGAGGGAATAACAACTCAGGTTGTTGAGTTAGTTGTGTTGAGCAAGAGAGAGAGGGAAGAAGGTCTTGAGGTGTGGCAAGCCTTTGAGGTGGAGGAAGAAGTGGCATCTTCCTTATTGTATTTTCTTCTATTAGTATTTAATACAAGAGTGTGTATTGTCTCTCAAATTATTTGTTGTCTCAAGTTTCTAGTTACTTAATCATTCTGGTATAATTCCATGTTTAATTGCTTATAAGAAAGTAATCAATTGTGCTTTCGTTGGATAAGGGGTTCCTAACAAGATATGTAGTGATATTGGAGGAGTTGACGTATTATGAGTCCTTAGTTTTAACATGTTTTTTAGATGATCCCAAATGGGGTGAGTATAGATCAGGGATCACTAGAGGGGCCAACAATGTGACACTAAGTAAGTGGGCCACATTTGTAGGTGGACATGTAGGCTCAGGTGGTGGGTAGGCTCTAGGAGGAAGTGGTGCTCCAAGATCATAGACACTTATGAGACCTTATATTTTTTATATACTATATGATTTTGATACCAGCCTGTGAGCCAATGTAACAAGATGTATATATCCATTGAGAGACATGTATATTATTGTATATATAATAATTATTTTGATTATGAGATCATGATATATATATTTGATCATGGTTTATGTTTTGTGTTGGTGGTTATGATGTAATGTTGTTTATGTGTTGATGTGATGTTATGATGATTATGATGTTATGGTTTATATGTATTGACCTAGATAGGCATGTGATGATGTGGCTATTTAATTTATTCTCATCATGATATTCAATATTGATGGATGTTGTTTATGATATGATGATGATTATAATGTTATGGTTTTTTAGTGACTTATGTTTATAATGTATGCTCATGATATGTTGATATTTGAAGGATGTTGTTTATATGATGATGATTAGCATGTTATGTTTTGTTAGACATGGTTATGATGTTGGTGAATGTTTTCATGGTTATGGATGACTATGTTCATGTTGTGGTTATGGTTATGTTTTTATGATGTTGATATGTTCATCATGATTATGTTCATGATTTTAATTAATGAGTCTATACTTCCTTATCTAAATTAGACATGTGGTGGATAACATATATGAATGACTCATTCATTTTTGATGTATGATTAAATTGTGGTAGATATGATAGATGGTTAGGTGATGGGATTGATCACTAGATGATGTTTGATATATGAGATGGTTGATTCATTAAAATGTTATTATGATGAAAAAAACTTAAACAAATAAGGTAAGAAGTAATCACTAAATAAAACACATTTCTAGTAAAATGTTTTTTTAATGGATTATATTTATTTAGATGAAGGTTAAGTAATCTTAAAACACAAAGAGTAAGTTGGATAACAAAACTAAATGTGAGAAAAGATAAGACAATAAAAAGACATACATCTTAATGAATGTATCAACAAGTAGGTATGAGAGAAATAAGAAGAAGACCCGATGCTACTTCATTGGCAAGGACCAAGACAAACTTAAGGTAGATCAACCTATGAACATAATCCCTTCAAATGCTTTGCATTAGTGTTTGTTAGTCGGTTAAAAAATTTATTGACCACCTAGTGTGAAGTAAGCTAAAAAATCCCTTACTTATAGAGAGTTTAAAGGGGAGGTGGGTGATGATGGAACCTTCTTATGAGACTAGCATGCCTCTTCAATAGGTCACCAAAGAGCAAATATAAACAAGTCCATGTCATATAAGGTGTAGATTGATCGATGCAAGAAGCCTATTTATGAAATTCAATTATAGACTCCAAAATTATTTTTGCCTTTTTATTATTTTAAGAGTGGGTTGTTAGATTGGGAAGTTGATCAATGCGATAAGCTTCCCATGAAATGTTATGATTTGACAATTGCTTTACTCAGCCATCATTCAAGGGAGTGGTCTAAGTTTGTGATATTTGTTTAAAGATTTTTGATAACTATCCTTCAAGGGAATAGTTTACCTTACATGGAGAAATTTTGATTGGTTTAAGCAGTTTTCCTTCAAGGGAGTAGTCTATGAATGCTTAGAATGACCCATAGAATATATGATTTTTTTTACTTTTTTGTGATTTTTTTATTGATTTTATTTTTTCTATTAACATGGATTTGCTTATATAGACTCAAAAAATTTTACCTTCATGAAGGTAAAACTCGAGTACATGAAGGTTGATGAGGGGTATAAGAGGTTTAAATGATAATGACCATTGGAATCCATCCTATAAAGGGATGGAAAGTACCATGAGAACCATGCCATGGGTAAAGCCATGGTACCCATGTTCAATATTAGGCTAAGTTTGTGATGGATAACCACATTATTCAAATTTAATTAGTTGCCCTTAAAATAAGGAAATAAATGTGGGTGGAAACAAGGGATGCTCTTAAGTTAGATAAAAAGTGAGTTCAATCATGTTTAAAAAAAGAAAGCATGAAGATCTAAAGCATTAAGGGGATCAAGTTCTGGTTTCCCTTGAAAATAGGACAATCAGTAAGCTCCCAATCCATACTTATGGGTTATTATATAAGGTCCAAGCTAATTGAAAGTAAACTTACCTCACTTGATTTTGTCCATATTGGTTACATGTTGCTTTTCCTTTAGGATGAGATCTCTAATATTGAATTCTCAGACTTTGAGGTGTTTGTTATAATCATGCTTGATTCACTCTTGAGAGACATGAAGATGGGTAAGCATGACTAAACTACATTTATCAAGGAGCTCAAGTTGATCTAAATGTTATTGGTGGTAATCACCCTTAGAAGTAAGATCTTGTAGGGATATACGAAGAGAGGGAATTTGTACTTTGAGAGGCAAGACAACCTCTACTCCAAACACAAGAGAAAAATTAGTAGCACCTATAGGGGTTGAAATGCTAGTACGATATGGCCATAAGGTGAAGGGGATGCGTAAATGACAATCTTGACTAGAAGTATTAACCATTTTAGTTAGTATGTTGTTGAGAGTTATTTTAGAAGCTTTAGCCTATCTATTTGCTTGTGGACAATAAGGAGAAGAGAAACTTAACTTGATAAAAAATATGTCATAAAGACCCTAGACTTATTTTTTCTTAAAATATTTACCATTGTTGATGATAATTTTGTGCAGAACATCAAAATGATAGATAATTAGATGGTTGATAAAATTGATAATGTTTTCAACTTTGGTTGAGATGAGAGGAATATCCTCTACCCATTTGGTGAAATATTTTTTTTTAGTGATGATATAATGATGTTACTAAAAATAATGGGGGTTAATTTCACCAATAAGATCCAGACCCCATTGTGAGAAAGGCTAGAGATCCATGGATACTTGGAGACTATGGCTAGGTGCATGATGTAAATTGGTATGTTGTTGGCATTAACACACTTATTCACATAATCACAATAATATTGATTAATAGTGGGCCAATAATAGCCAAGGAAGAGGATGCATTTAGCGATAGCTAAACCAATAAAGTATCCCCCACATAACCCATCATACGTTTCCTTGATAGCATGAGAGGCTTCGTGACTGCATAGGTAATGGAAGAGAAGACCATCAAAGCCATGCTTATAAAATATCCCCCTTATTATGGTGTAATGGTAGGTGCTTTTAATAAAAACTCTTTGAGTATTCCTATAAAGGTTAGAAGGGATGATGATAAGGTTGAGATAGTCAAATGTCTGTTGATACCAAAGGCCATGTTGGGTCTCCTCCACATTGAATATGGTAGGAGATTTTGATTTGATATAATAAGACTTGGTAAGATGATGGATAATGATAGACAACTTAGAGTTAGAGGGTACAAATGGGATTTGGGAAGTGAAAGAAGCCATTATGTTAGCAAATTTGTTCATAGATTATAGAGTGGTTTAGATATGGTAGTGTTCAAATGATGCTAGGAGTACATCAACTAGCTATTTATACTATTGTAAAACATCATTTTTACATTGTTAAGAGCCATTTATTTGATTGACTACAAGTTGAGAGTCACCAAAGATGTTGATCATTTTGACTCTAAAGGGTAATGCAATTTGGAGATGTATCACTATGACTTCATACTCAACCATATTGTTGGTATATTTGAAATCTAACTTGAAGGATAAAGGAAGGTGTTCACCATGAAGGGGGATAAGGATGATTCTAGATCCTCCACCACATTGACACTTCTATCTATCGAATAATATGGTTACTTGGTAAGTGAATTTTTATCAAGAGAGGGTCATTATGGACTCATTTGGAAACTCCAGAAGAGGAGGTCGATTATCTACTAATGGTGCTTCAGTTAATTGGTTGCCAATAAATTGCCCTTTAATTGAGTTATAATAGAGGAACTCAAGGTCAAAATTAAGTAAGAGAATGAGCCAATTAATCATATACTGGTTGTGATATGGCTTGGAGTGCATATACTTGAGTGGGTTGTTATTGGTTATGACACAAATTTTGTGGTTGATAAGGTAGTGATGAATTTTTATATGCATGAAGACAAAATCAAGGTAAAGTTTTTTTATATGGGTATACCAAGTCGCTTACTCTATAATCATATAACTTATGTAGTAGACATATTTCTCTTGATGTTGCTCATCTCAATGGGCTAGCATTACCCCTAAGGAGTGGTTGGTGGTGGAAATATAAAGATATAAAGGTTGATCTTCCTTGGGAGGAATGATGATGGGTGTAGATATAAGGTACTCATTAAGTGAATTAAAGGCCTTTTGATAGTTTTTGTTATTGGTTATGACATAGGTTTTGTGGTTGATAAGGTAGTGATGAAGTTTTATATCAATGAAGACAAAATCAAGGCAAAGTTTTTTATATGGGTATACCAAGTCTCTTACTCTATAACCACATAACTTATGTAGTAGACATATTTCTCTTTATGTTGCTCATCTCGATGGTCTAGCATTACCCCTAAGGAGTGGTTGGTAGTGGAAATATAAAGATATAAAGGTAGATCTTCCTTGGGAGGAATGAGGGTGGGTGTAGATATAAGGTACTCTTTAAGTGAATCAAAGGCCTTTTGATAGTTGTTGTTCCACTTAAAAGATATTTCCTTATTTGTAAGGTGGTGGAAAGGTTGGCATTAATCTGAGAGCTGCGAGATAAAGTGATGTATGGATCGGAGCTTCCCCTACAAGATGTGGAGTTGCTTGAGGTGGGGGGAGGAGGCATGTCTAGGATTGCTTTGATTTTGGTAGGTTATATTTTGATTCCTCTAAGGGAGATGATAAATCCAAGGATCTTTCCTGACAAGACCCCAAAACTACACTTCTTGGGATTAAGGTAGACATGGTAATGGATGAGGTGTTCAAAGATAATCTTAAGAATGGACAAATTATCTTTATGACATTTGAATTTACCAAGGAGGTTGTCAACATAGTCTTCTACAATTTAATGAATAAGGTCATAGAAGATGTAGGTCATAACGTGTTAGTAGGTTGCACTAGCTTTCTTTAGACCAAAAGGCATGACCCTATAGCAAAAAGATCCCCATGAGTTGATAAAGGTGTTTTTTTTGTTGATCTGTAGGGGAAATTAAGATCTGATTATATCTCAAGAACCTATCTATAAGAGATAACATCTTATGGCTGGTTATAAAATCAACTAGCTGGTCAATGCTTGGCAAAGGTAAGTCATCCTTTTGGTAAGAAAGGTTAAGGTCATGAAAGTCTACACAAGTGCAAAGTCCCCCTGTGGCTTTGGTGATAGGGATGATGTTCAAGACTCATTGGGGATAATCAATGGGATGAATGAAATTGATGAATATGAAACATTAAAGTTTTTCTTTGATGAAAAGGGATATACAAGGGTGCATCCATCAAAGTTTTTGACTAACTAGATTGGCATCACAATTGGTGACTATATTATAGGTAGTGATGGAGGGTTCAATTTTTGGCATGTCATTGTAATACCAAGTGAATGTTATGTTATAGCATTGTAATAAGGAGGGGAAGTCCTAAATCTCCTCAAAATTTAGTGGTTGGCCAATTTTGATAATGCATAGATAATCTAGAGTACCCAAGTTGATATCCATGGTGGATTTGTTTAACATGGTTGAATTCTAAAGAGGAAGAGACTTGTGGATAGAAGAATCTTCTACACCTAGATAGGAAAGAATGGAATCACCATCCCAACACCAAATGATATTCATGGTAGGAGAGTCATCACCTACCATCTTAGGATGAGCTAGAGTAATGGTTATAGTCTCCCCATATTTTCGATAAGTCAAGGGTTTGAGGTTAATCATGTTGATGAAAAAAATTTAGGTGGGATAACATAAAAATCCTCACATTCTGATGGAGAAGGGGCTAGTGAGGATGGGATGTATTCCTTAATAATGGTGATGAGGGGTGGGTTGGTTTGATTTTTAGGTGGCATAAAATTAAGTCCATTCTTTTCATGAGGTTTTTGGGTCTTGATTGGAAGAAACTCATGTGGTTTGTGTTCATATTGACCTAGACTAAATCCCTTCAAAGCACACCTATAGAGGTATGTCTTGGTGAAACTCCAGTTTATCCAAATAAGAGAAACTAGAGGTGAGTGTTTGAGGTAAAAAAGAGGTGGCAGAAGTGTCAAGGGGTTTATAAATTCATTCATAAAAAAAATTGGTTTGACAAGTTGAGGGATCAAAAGGAATAATGGCTCCAATATTGGGGTCATAACTAGGTTATTGGTCAAGATTCTCATACTCTTAAGGAGTAGAAAAAGCATTTAGTTTTAAAAGGTGATACTCCCCCAATGAAAGACATTGGAAGGTTGATTCTAAAGGGTTTATTGTGGGGATTTGGGTGGAAGGGATAGATGAATTGGTGGATGCTTCATTGGTAGAAGAAGATGGGTATTTGTCTTTTGTTAATGAATGCTTTTTGGGTGGAGGAAAGAGAGAATAATTGGGTTGGTATATCATGTTTCATGATGTAAAATGAATCAGGTTAACTTGTATGGTAATAACTTGACCTTCATGTTCAAATTTGACACATCAGTGCAGGTAGATGGCACACAACCCATGGAATGAATCTAAGGGCATCCCAGAAAAACATTTTACTAGACCTCATCTTCTACTACATAGAAAAGCTTAGGAAGCATGTGGGGTCTTATATGAATGTGAAGGAAAATAGTTCCTAAATTTGTGGCCATGGTGTCATTGAATGATTAGAGAACTACCAAGGCTTCCAACATAATATTATCTAGTAATTTAAGTTAGTCATATGTGTGGGAGGAGATAATGCTGATTTTATCTCCCCCATCAATCATAACCTTCTTGATGTAGGTTTGGTTGATGTATGTGGTAATGAAGAGGGGATGATCTAGATCATTTGAATGGATGAAGGGTATTTCTAAATCCTTGAAGGTAACAAGGTTGGAAAGCTAAAGAGCTTTTATAAAGACTACTAGAGGTTATGGGTCTTTTGGTTGAGCCTCTATGGATTGTAAATCCTCTATTAGCTCTTGACAGTGATGGGGTGAAGTTTTGATCAGTTCATACAAACTCATCTTCACTAGTGTTTAGTGAAGTTATTTCAGAACTACTCATTAGATTAATTCAGAAGGGTTGGATTGAGAGGGACCTAAGATGGATATCTTGGCTTTGGGAGAAGGTGTGGATTTTTGGGTTTGGTTGAGTGGTTAGGTGGTAGAATAAGGGTATGTCCATGGAATGGACACCTTTAAATTTCTCTTATCCTTTTGAAGGGTATGTCCATGGAATAAACACATTTGCCTTTGCTTTATCCTTTTTTTGGGCTTGTGATCATGTGACCACATGGATGGTATGGGTTTGGGGAGGAGTTCAGCTAGAGGGCTACTTCAGTTCTTCCTCACTCTTAGATGAGAGTATAGGAGTAGGTAAGTTTGGGGTGGTAGTATATGATTCCTTTGAAAATAGGTCATCATTGGCATATAATTGATGAACTGGGACTTGTAGAGCCTTACAGTTCTCTATATCATGTCTTGACATTCTATGGTATGAAAAAATTAGATTATCATCAAACCAGGATGGCTTAGAACTATGGGGGTCAAATGGTTTGATGACAGACAAAGTCAAATAAGAAACTTGCAATAACCTCTATAGGATGGTTGAATAATACTTGAGTAAAGGTGGTGAGGATGTTGGAGCTCTGGTTTTTATTATTGCAGTGGAAACCTTCTTAGGAGTAGGCTTAGTAGTAAGAGTTTTGGGTGGTGGAGTATTCTTGATGGTTGGTGTTTTAAAGGCCAAATTTTTAGAAGTAGTAGGTTTGGTAGTGGGTGATATAACACTAGAAGGTTTAGAAGTAGGATGGTTGGTAGTGGAATATTTGGAGGTCGAGGTCACAAAGAGGATAGGTAGGGGTGTAGCTAGAAGAGGAGGTCAAGTTTGGGTTATCTTTGGGAGATGTGTTTTCTTAATCAAAGGATGAGGTCCTAGGATCAAAAAAGGATGTGGTCTTAAAATGGAAGGTAAGGTAGAAATAGGTGGCAAGGCTCTAGCTTTTAGGATCCTAGATGGTTACTCCTTCTTGGTCAGCTTGACTTTTGGTGGGTTAGGTGGTGTTAAATCCATCTTTAGCGAAGGGTGAGTAAGGCTCTGAGTAGGGAGCATGTTGAGGTTTTTGATGGGTCTGGTTACGATAGGGGAAGTTACTTGGGATGTTTCAAGTGGATTTGGTTTGGTTAGTTTAACTATGACTTGAGTGGTAGACATTTCTAAAGGTTTGGTTGGAGTGATGTTTGGTTTAATAATGGAAGTGGAAGGTTGGATTAACAATGAAATGGTTAGGGGATCTTGATTTGTTGGTCAAAGAAGCCCAAGATGATGCCAAAAATTGACATGATCCATGCTGAGTTGGGATAAGTACTCCAAGTTTTGAACTAGTCTAGAGAAGAGCTTATAGATGAGCTTGATCCTTTTGATATTGGTCTCAAAAGACAAACCAATGGGTGGAGAGAGATGAGTGGTTACATCATCCTTTTCCTCAATCAAAGGCTCCAAGGTTTGGAAAGATGAGTCTCTTATAAGAGAGGTAGGTAGAGTGATCTCTTCCTTAGGAATGCTTTCCAAAGGAAGAGTAAATTTGTGTATGATGAAAGACAAGGATATGGTGGTAATGGCTACCTCTTTTGGTATGTCTTCCAAAAGAGAGGTGGGTAACTCCACTTCCTCGATAAGTGGAGAAAGGGGAATAGTTGTTTCCTTTAGTTTGGTTTCCAAAGGAATGGAAGGTGGCTCCACTACCTCAATAAGTGGAGGGGAAGGAAAGGTGGTTTGGGTAATGGTTTCCTTAGAAATGAGATCACTAAGAACCACGTTAATGGTATGGACTCATGGTTGTGAGAGGATTATACTCTATGGTTTTCATTATTCATGAAAGGGGCATGGTTGGGGAATGGCTATCTAAAGATGTCAAGTGATTGATTTGGGGGTGTGTTGGGGTTATCTAACATAATTTCCCCTATCAATCAAAATTTGGATAACATTTTTGAAAGTATTTCACCTACTAACATCATGTCCAATGGCATGATGGAAGGCACATAATTTGTTCTCCTTATACCAACTAGGTACAAGATGAGATGAATTGAACTGCTCTAGAGGTTTTATTAGAGAAAGTTGTATGATATTCTCTTTCAAATGTTGGTGTAAGCCTTTTTCCTATGGGTTTTGGCTACACAGTTGTATATTTCTTGCTTAGGGGCCTTAGGTCATGTTGGTTATTTAGAAAGTTTAATACCATATTCACTAGAATGGGTTATATATTTCCTCATCCAACCTATTTATGTGCCTATTCCTTTTCATATTCTTAATGTAATATTGTGTGGATCATTGGTGTCTCATTATTATTGTTCATTTCTTGTAGTTGTGTGTGTGCTCAAAATTATCTTGTATAATATGCATCTCACATAGCATATTGAATCAGTGTATTCACTCAGATCAGTATTCCTAGAGCTCATTCTAATATGGCATTGAATTTGTCTCTTTGTTTGCTTTAGATCTAGGCTTACCTTAGCTTTTTTTAGATCTAATTTTATTATAGAAGCTTGACATCATAATCTTTTTTTGGCATTTATATTTAATCTGATGCTTTATTTGATTTTCCACTAGCAATTTCTTTTTGTGGAATTGTAGAAATTAGAGATCTATTTTATGATCAATTTCTCTTCATTTTTTTTTAAATGTGATTTTTGGCATATGAGATAGATATCCACATCTTGAGTCATTGATGAACTTTCCATTGAGTCTAGAAGGCTTGAGAAAGTCAAGATCAACTTTTGTTTTATTAGATTTAGAGTTTTGAAGCATTTTTTATGAGGATTTGAAGTTTGGAGAAGGTACCAGATCTAAGAGGTACCAATATTTTTAGACTACTTTTAGCCAAATTTAACCCCACCATCATGTTTAGAAGGCCCAAACATGTATAGATTAACTTTTTTTCATCAAATTTTGATATCTAAGGCACATTTGGCAAGGGTTTGAAGTTGGAGGAAGTCAAATCATAGTAGTGACGGCCATTTGACCATCAAATTTAATCCAGTGAGTTTTTTTGGAATATTCTCTATAGATTTTACCAACATTACCACCAAATTTGGTAGTTCTACCATATTTAGCTGGATTCTACATTTGGCTAGAGGTTCACCAGATTTGATGGAATTTTTTAGCAGACCTCTAGATTTATCAACATCATCAAATTTGGTGACATAATGTTAAATTTAGTAGAGGTTTCATTTTTCAAATTTACCCCCCTCACGGATGAGCAGTCTGCCCTAGATCAGTCAACTTTGGAGGACCATAACTTGGTCATATTAGCTTCTTTTTCAGACAATTATTTTTGATTTGGGGTAGAATTTTACGCTTTACACATTGGTTCAATTTTTTTTAATTTTTGGTGTTTGGTTTTTCCAGAAATTGTAGATTTTCATAGATATTGCTAAGTCATCCTCATTTTTGACCCTTTTGGGGCTTCATTTGGACACATACAACAACATTTTTTGTTACAATTTTTTTGAAAGTGCATGATTTTTATTGTACTTTTCAGTGGTATGATCTATTTGATCTATTTATATCAAAAAATTGTACTTTATTTTCTATGGCCTTTTTTGGCAGTTGTATTCATTGAGATCAAATCCACTTCATTAACAAGTGATAGTTGTGAAATTTATTGAATTATAAAGTGCCAAAATTTGGGGGGGGGGGGGGGGTACCTAACATAGTTTCAGGGGGTCATCTTGTGGTTGTGATTCTGTTGTGCAATTCTCTCTTTATCCACACCTTTGATTTTCTACAACAACAAAAAACACATTAAATCTTAATTCTAAAATGGATCTTAGCTTTGTTAATGAACTCACACCTTTCAACTACCAGGAATGGAAAACTAATATTGCAATGGCTCTTAGAAGTAAAAGGTTAATTTGCATAACTATGGGAGTAGAACTTGAGCTAACAACTGAAGCAGATAAGATAAAATGGTTTAATAAATGTGATGAAGATTTTGGTTTATTATGTCCTTTAGTATCATCTACTTTATTATTTTACATAGAGTCAACCAAATCTCCTAAAGAAGCATGGGACATCCTATAAATTTTTTTTGGAAAATTGACACTATGAGGGGTCATGAGCTTGAGTTTGAGCTAATTAGTTTGATTCCTAGCAACTTTGATTCACTAGAATAATTGTTCACCAAGATTAAGTCACTTAGATTGTAGTTAAAAGAGTGTGGAACTAAGAAGAAAGATGAGAAGTTAGTTCTTTCTATACTTGTAAAACTAAGACCTAATTACTCTATATTTATCTCTACTTTTTATGTGACCAAGAGAGCCATGGGAGCCAACTAGTCAATGCCATCATTAGATGAATTTATTTTATATTTAAGTAAGGAACATGATAAATTAATCTAGAAAAGAACCCTCAAGTCTTCTAAACCTTCAGCCCTCCATTGTTGGGAATGGGAAATTGAGATCCTCTAGCAATAAGAATAAGAAATAGAAGAGTAAGGATCTTAAGAAGAAGAAAGAATAGAAAACCACCAATTAAATTAGCACTAAAACCTCATCCTCTGAATGGAAACCTAAGAGAGAAAAGGTTAAGTACTCCTATTGCAATAAGTTTGGGCACGATGAACACAAGTGTATGAATAAATAAATTGACCACCTTACACATCTCCTAGAGAAAAATAATATAGGGGTCCTTGAGTCTATCAAAAAGTCATCATTAGCTAAAGAATCTTCTAAGGTAAAATTAAAAGGATGGAAAAACCTAATGGAAAATATTTAGTTGTAGTGGATTTCGTATCTACTTCATCTTGGGTTATCGATTCTAGTGCTTCACACCATATGGGTTCATCAGAGGTTGAGTTTCTTGACTAAGAGCCATGTAGCATGTCCTCCATCACTTTGGGTGATGGCACTCCAGTAGAGGTTATGGGAAGAGGGAGTGTTGAAGTCGAAGGTGGAACATTCATAAATGTTTTAAGTGGACTTTCACTATCAACTAATCTTTTTTTAGTGTTTCAAATTACACACATAGGGTAGGGTATGAGAGTCAAGTTCACACCTGATTCAGTTGAGATCAAAGAGCTACAAAATAACTCTATAGTTTCATTAGGGATATCTAATCACCATTATAGGCTATACACCTTCTCCCAATTTTCTCTAGATGTTCCTCCTAACCTAGTGCTTACTGATTCAGATGGAGTTAACAAACCATGGCATGAGCAGTTCAGCCACCATAATTATTGCTATCTTGAGCATTTGAGTCAATAGGATATGGTTATAGGCTTGACTAGAGTTAAATTATCTAAGGGACTATGTGAGGGTTGTGTCATTGGCAAACATCCCAAAGAAAAATTTGACAAAGGTAAAGCGAGGAGAGATACAATACCTCTTCAGTTGATTCATTGTGATGTCATGGGGAAATTTCCCCATCCTTATTTTACCATGGCTAGATATGTCCTCACTTTCATTGATGATTTTTCTAGATACACATAGGTCTACTTTCTTAGACAAAAGTTTGAAGTTTTTGATAATTTTTGAGACTTCAAGGCTTTAACTGAGAAGTAATCTAGAAAGTGCATCAAAATTCTATTATCAAACAATGGGGGGAGTGCATCAACCATATATTTGATTAGTTTTGTACCACTGATGGGATTGATACTCAGTAGATAGTACCGTACACTCCTCAACAAAATAGTGTAGTAGAGAACAAAAATTGGACATTAAAGGAGATGGCCAACTATATGATTTACTCTAGATCATTGGCTCCATAGTTCTGGGTAGAAGCCATCAATTGTGCATGTTTTATTCAAAACAAGGTTCGTCACAAAGATTTAAAGGGCATCACTACTTCTGAAGCTTGGCATAATAGGAAATCAAATGTGCATCATTTTAGGGTCTTTGGATCACTGAAGATGGATCGCATTCCCTAAAATAAGCATAAGGAAATAGAGGTTCAATCCAAACCTTGCATCTTTGTGGGGTATCTAGATGGGGTCAAGGCTTATAGACTTCTCCATCCTATGACTCATTAGTTGTTCATTGAGAGGAGTGTTAGGTTTCAGGAGAGTCCCACCAAATCTTTACTTGACACTTCCCCCTCTATATCAGTTTCACTTAGTTTGGATGAGCAATTTGAGGACTCAGATCATTCATAATAGGTTCCTAAGGTAAAGGCCACTTCTTTTCCCAACTTTGACATCAATTAGAGTGATGGGGAGTCATCCTCATCCACTTTTAGTCATGCTTTGGAGGATGAGTATTCAACACCTAACTCACCCATTTCAGGCCCTCTTTGGGTTAGGTAGATACTTGAGAGTGTAGGCACTTGGGTAGGGGATCCAAATGATCACAAAAATACTTGGGTAGACTTTTAGAGTGGACCACATGCCTTTTTTTCTTCTACATCAGATCCATAGACTTTTAGAGAGGATTCAAGCATACCTAAGTGGGATAGATCCATGGATGAGGAATATGATTCCTTGATAGTAATCACACTTGGGATTTAACTTCTCATCCTAAGGGAAGAAAGATGGTTTGATGTTGTTGCATTTATCATACCAAGTATGTAGTAGGTGGGTTTGTTGACAAGTATAAGGCTAGATTGGTAGTTAAGGTATTTTTATAGGTAGTCAACATCGACTACTCAGAGACCTTTGCACCCATGGCCAAGATGACTTCAATTAGACTCAAACTTGTTGTAACCACAACACATAGATGGAGTGTACATAAAATGGATGTAAAAAGTGCATTTATTCATGGAGACATTGAGGAGGAGATCTACATGGAGTAGCCACCTATTTTGTTTCAAGATTATTATTTAGTGTACAAACTTATGAAATCCATTTATGGCCTCAAATAGGCCCCTCGGGCTTGGTATAACAAAATGGATTCCTTACTTCTCACTTCAAGTTTCACTAGATGCCACTCAGATCCCAATGTGTACTTTTTACAATAAGATGATTCATTGTTGATACTAGTTTTATATGTTGATGACCTTTTGTTCACAGGGAGTTCTTTTTCAACTATCTCACTAGTGAAGAAAACCCTTTAGGATAGATTCACCATTATTGACTTGGGATTACTACACTACTTCCTTGGCATTGAGATCACTTAGATTCAAAGATTTAAATTTCATAGACCAAGTACTCTATTGATCTATTAGCATAGTTTCATATGGCTAACTGTTAGCCATCTCTGACTCTATTCCTATCTGGATTCAAGCTTGAGGTAGATTGATCCACTACATTGGTCAATGCTACCTTGTATCAACAACTTGTTGGTAGCCTTATTTACTTGACTCACACCAGACTAGACATCTCTTATGCTATTGGAATTATTTTTAGATTCATGTAGGAACCCCATGAAATACATTGGAAATTAGCTAAGAGGATCTTGCACTACATTTAGGGTTCACACAGGTATGAGATACACTACAAGCTTGGTTCAAATTTTGACTTGGTCAATTACATAGACTCAGATTAGGTTGGTAACACTAAGAGTCATAAGTCAACTTTAGGTTATAGTTTCTCATTGGGTTTTGGCCCCATCAATTGGTTGAGCAAGAAATAAAATTATATTGCTCTATCTTCCATAGAGGTAGAGTACAAAGGAGTTTTTAATGTAACTATTGAGACTATTTGGCTTCAAGAGATTATTTTTGAGCTTGGTATCCAGATTAGGTAGCCTAAAATCATATTTTTTGATAACCAAAGAACCATTTAGATTTGAAAGAACTTGATCTTACATCAGAGGACCAAATACATTGAGATTCACATGCACTTCATTCAGGAGTTGATTCATGAGTAGGTTATTGACTTAGTATTTTGCCAGTCTTCATAGTAAGTTGTTGATATCTTCACTAAACCTTTCATTGAGAGAAATTTCATTCATCCATGATCTCTTCTTAGGGTGCATTCCACTTCATCATCTTCATGGGGGACCTTCTAGCCTCTTCTCTTCTTCTTTGTCTCTCTTTTGGGGGGGGGGGGGGGGGGGGGGGGGGAGTTTTGCCCACTGGGTTTTCTCCTTTTCTCTACTTTATGAGAGATTGCACTATACATTGGTACCTCATCAGGCCTTGTTGTTAGAACACTTTTTTTGCATTTTTTGTATCATCATCTACCTAAGATGTGCTTATGGGGTGGTGTTGATGTAAATATTTTTTCCTACAAGTTTTGGATACACATTTGCATATTGCTTGCATAGGGGCTTTAGTGTCATGTTAGTTATTTGGAAAGTTTAACACCACATTCATTGGAATTGTTTATATCTTTCCTCCTCCAACATATTTATGTACCTATTCCCTTTGATATTCTTAATGCATTATTATATGTATCATTGGTGTCTCATTCCTCTTGTTCATTTCTTGTAGTTGTGTATATATGTATGCTCAGTATTATCTTGTACAATATGTGTCTCATATAACATATTGAATTAGTGCATTCACTTAGATCAATATTATTGAAGCTCATTTTGATATCAACAACTTCTCCAAGATTGAAGCATATGACTCCCCTAGCAGAGTAAAATGCTTTTGATTTTTGTAGTTTGGGTTTCTAGTGTTTTGATTGGAGGAACTAGAAGAGTTAGGTTGGTTAACAACTATGGAGGAGCATTTTTAAGGACAACTACATTTGTGATTCCCTTGTTTTTGGTGTTAGTGTTGTTTTGATTGATAGGTTTAGAGGAGGAAGCCTAATTTGATTTGAAGGTGGAATTATTATTTCTCAATTTTAACTTCCCCTCATCAATGGCTATGTTATCTAACTTCCATGCCATGGTGAAATCTTCATCAAATGTTCTAAAAGTCTAAACTCATAAAGTGGAGGAAATGTGTTTGGCACAAGCCCAAGTAAAAAGATCAATTAGCTTGGGTTGGGGTAAAGAGAAACAGAGTTGGTTTATCAAGCTTCTTCAATAGGCTACGATGTTAGCTATGGAATCATATTCAAATTACCAAATGGAGTAGAGATCAGTGATGGAAACCTTCTTAGAGATGTTTATGTAAAAGTGATCTAAGAAAGTTTGAGCTAGTTGGGAAAAAAAATAGGGAGTGATTTATAATAACACTATACCAATCTAGTGTTGGATCTGATAGAGACACAGGGAAGGTGTGAAGAAGGAGAGCATCATCATAAGAAATACAATAATAAGAATGCATAAATTCTCTTAGATGTTGTTGAGGGTCTTCCTTTCTCTAAAATTTTGAAAATTTTGGAAGTTACCATTAAGGAGGATAAGGTCCAATGGGGATGGATGGATGAATTAGTTCATTACATATTTGGTCATATGATAAGACGTTATAGACACCATAAATAGATGACTCCAAAGTATTCATTTTACCCATCAACATCCTTATTAGATCTATTTGTGGTTATCAACCCCCATAGTTATAGGGTAGGTTATACTAGGTTTAGGTAGGTATAGTATATGGATAGTTGGTGGGAAGTTGAGAAGCTACCACATATTGGTATGTGGGCATGGGTTGTTAGGATGATGCCACATGTGAATATGTGGAGATAGATGGTTGGGTGAAAGGTAGAGGAACATACCCCTATGAGTTAGGGATGTATCTCAAGTTTGGTGCAATGGACACCTATTGAGGGATTAATGTAGGTTGGGTTGGAGGTATGGTTGGGTTAGTAGGTAGAGGATAGTGGTAACTTTGGTACTAATGGGTGGAAGGGTAGAAGGTATGGGAACCACCAAGCTATGAAATGGAGTGGAGGTAGGTGGGATGGAAACAAGAAGAAGGGTGGTAACACTAGTATAGGGTATTCCCATAGTAAGAGGAGTATGGGTGGCCAAAGGTTGGGTTGTTCCTATGTTGGAAGAGTTTTGGATTGGGGTGGAAGGTGTTTGGGTGTTGGTTGGTTGGATGGGTTGGTTTTGGTTAGTGGTATTAGATAGATTATTGGTAGAAGAGGATGCTTGCGTGACCAAGGGTTGGGTGGAGGTAGTAGTGATGCTACCCATAAGTTGGTATGACATGCCATAAGGTAGGTCAGTAGGTGGAATTGAAGTAGGGGTATGGTGGGATATGGTGTTAACGTAATGTTGGAGGGATATGGGGTTGTTATCCAGAAAAGTGGAAAAATCCATATCACCTTGGGAAACCATCCAAGGGATATTAGAAATTTTAGAAGGATGGGGAGAACTCTCTACATCTGAGATGTACTCCATGCATGAGGGGGAAGAGGAATATGGATGATTAGGAGGCATATCCTGATTTGACTGGTTTCTTAGTTGTTACCTAGTTAAAAATATGGAAATGAGAGAAAGAGGAAGATACAAGTAATCTCACAACTCAAAAGAGAAGAAACCAAAATAAAAATATCTCAATCAAAGTAATGCATACACTAATGTGCATGAAAATTCTAGGATACTTTATCATATCTCTTTAGGATTATGCCTCAATTTTAAATAAGTTATGAAGATCAACTTGGGTTTATAGAGTGGGTACTAGAAGAAGATATCTAAGGATGGTTTTAGATAGTTAAATCCTCTCAAGATCTATACTAGAACTTAGTATGTGGCTTGATATTGGGGCCTACCCCCTTGCTTCACACACCTTAGTGACAAGAATGTCGAGTGCTTAGCCTAAATATACTGAGTTGCTAGAGATTATACTCAGCCAATGTACTGAGTTGGTTCTCCCCTTGATGGTAAAATCCAAGTAGGATAGCTGAGGAAAGGTGACTACTAGGTGATGAAATCTTACTTGGGCCTTATGTCAATGTTTTATGCTTGATTAGGTGTAAGTGGTTGGGTCTTATGTGTGTGATAAGAGTGAAGCTATGATTAATTTACTTGATTAATTAAGCTATGTGAAATAAATAAGAAAGAAAATATACAATTAATTTTAAGCCCAAAATAAAATTTTGATTTCATTACAAGAATAAGAAGTACCTAGATGTAACTATGAACCCAAGAAAAGACTCAAGGGTCCCACTGGGCATGCTAGAATGTTTGACATAAATTTTGATTTATTTCTAAGAAGAAAGAAAACTTAAAATAAGGGTGAGGTTAGTAGAACCTAGATTTGGTTTGCACTCCATGATCTAGATAGTTGTAGATACTCCTCTTTGTCTGGGGAGGAATGATATATAAATAAGAAATCACTAAATAATATAGTTGATTAGATAGGTAGGTAGGTGGATTTCCTAGTGTGAGCTCGATCCAAAAGGCACAAGCTTCTTTGGAGGCTGTCAATCCACACTTTTAAACAATCAAGTTTTGAAAGTGAAAAATAAATTGCTTGCATAAATAATAGAATATATTAGAATCAAACACATGAAGTGATTGAAAAGAAAAGGATTTGACTAATTATATCAATAAATGATTAGATATTAATTCTAAATAAATTATACATGGTTCAAAAAATAGGGTAATCTTCTATGATCAGAAGAAAGTCAAAAAGTGGGATTTGGTCAAAGTCTAATAGGTGGAATTAGCTTGTTATTGGAAATTGACACATGGTGACTATCAATAGTTGGGTAAGACCATAAATGATTAGGTGACCATCGGTGGTTAGGGGCAAACCATTTATGGTTAGGTGACCATCAATAGTTACTATCTGATTTGGATTGGGTAAAAAAATTTGGTTGACAAGGCTGGAGAGAAGGAGGGTGGGTTGAGAGAGAAGTAAAGAAACTAATTATTGTAAATAAATACATAGCTTTCATTTTTGGTCTAAATAATATTGAGGTGAGTGGCTAAAAACATGTTGTAGACCCTAGAAAGATTCTAGTAGAGTGACGATAGATTGGATATTGATTGATGAGCAACAACACTTTTGATCCCTATCATGGTTATTGGTTTGCTAAAAGAATACCTACACAAGAAGATATGATGCACAAGATTTTGATGATTCCTGATCTCTCCTCTACTTTCACCTCCTCCTCTTCTCTTTATATAGGAAAAGGGAGTGGTAAAACATGAGGTTAAATAATAGGTTCACAAGCTGTCTAATTTTAACTTTAACATGCATTAATTACACACATGGATTAAATAACTAAAAATAAAAAATCAAGTTGTAGTTGAGTGGTAGTTAACCCTTGAGGTGGTTAAAGGTTAACCATCGATGGTTGAGGATAATTGTGAATGGTTAGGTAACCATCAATAGTTGGGTAATTGTCAATGGTTGGGTCAAACCATAAGTGGTCGAGACGGAAAAGGTAAAATTCTTAGGGTTAGTTATTATGACTTAGGTTTGGCAATTGAAAAGTTGTGAAATTGTCCCAAGGGGGTCTAGGGGTAATCCAAGGGTTAGTACAACATATAGAACCATAGTATATGGATTTCTAGTGTCTACATGCAACTTCAACTTTGAAAACATTTGTTGTCGATGTTTCCATGTTCTTGAATAGCTATAAACCACACATCTAGGTATATTCAAATATTGTGGTTAAGTTAAAATGTGATTTTACTATTTATATGTGTTGTGAGTGATGGATTTACAAGGGTAGGTCTCAAAAGTGGAAACATCAATTGGAGGATAAGAACTTATCTCTTGACTACATTAAGGTTACATTTTAACAAATTGATTAGTAAACCATATTCAATAGTTACATATATTTTTTTGGATCACCATTATTTAGGGTTAAATTAGACAAATTAGATACACACATGATTTTTCTTTTATTTTGTCCAAGTGACTTATGATTTAAATTTATGTGTGTTTGATGTTGACCCAATACTAATAATTTTCTCATATTGGAAAGAATGTTATTGAGGTTGGGATGGGTATTGTGTCTCCAAATAGGGAATTATTAGAGGCCAATAACATTGTCCTATATGTTATTCTCTACCCTTGGAATGATGGTAGTGTCATATTTCAACCACGAAGCACTAGAGGTGGATAGCTCCAACTACACCCTCAACTTTGACAATATTTATTGTTAATGTTTCCATGTTCTAAAGTAGCTGTAAAAATTCATATCTAGGTATATTTAGAGCTCATGGTAATGGTAACATTCATGATTTTACTATTTATGTGTTTTATGTGACTAAATTTTAAGGGTGTGTCTTGGAATCAGAAACATCAATTGGAGGACAAAAACTTGTCTCTTAACTACATAAAAGTTGCATTTTGTGATTTATTATTATACTATCTACCATAGATTCATCTATTATGTTTAACAATTGTGATATGAGGTGTAATTATAGGGATTAGATATGCATGTGTTGGTTCTTTTAGTTGATCCAAGTGATTTACACTTTTAGTTTTATGTGTGTCTAAAGTTGGCCCAAAAAATAACAATTTTCTCATATTGAGAAGCATATTATTGAGGCTAGAGTGGGTATTCTATCTCCTAAAGGGGAATGTTAAAAAAAAAAAAACTCATTATAGATGTTATTCTCCACCCCTAATGTGATTTAGGTACTATTTTTTATCCATGAAGTATCGTAGGTGGAGATCTCCAACTACTCTTTCAACTTTGACGACATTTATTGCTAGTGTTTTCATTTTCCTTAGCTATTACAAAATCCCATCTCTAGGAATATTTATAGCTCATACTAATGGGAAGTTATTTTCCTATTTCTACTTGTTTTAGGTGATGCATTTTCAAAAGGAGGTCCTAGAAGTGGAAACATCACTTTGAGGACAAGAACTTGTCTCTTGACTACATAAAAGTTACATTTTTACACTAATTAGTACATAATTTTCCATAGATTCATACATTACATTGGATATTCATGATCCAAGGTGAAATTATCATGATTATAAACACATATTATGGTATTTTATGTTTTTCCAAGTGACTTACCATTTTTTATTTTATGCGTGTATGATGTTAGAACAAAAATAACTATTTTCTCTTATTGGGAAACATGTTCTTGAGGCTAGAATGAGTATTTGGTCTCTAGACAGGGCATGGTCTAAGACCATTAACTTGGTACTATATGTCATTTGCCAAAACCTACATGTTGGTAGTTCTAGTTTTTAACCACGAAGCTTAGAAGGTGTAGATCTCCACTTATGGATTTAACTTTGACAACATTTGTTGTCAGTGTTTCTGCATTCCCAAACAATTATAAAAACTTGCATCCACATGGATTCATAAATCATGGTCATTGGAACATATGTGATATATATATATATATATATATATATATATATATATATATATATATAATAATGTATTTGTAAGGGGAGGTTCCAAAATTGAAAACCTCAGTTGGAGGAGAAGACTTGTCTTTTGACTACATAAAAGTTACATTTCAACACTAATTAGTATACCATATGACATAAATTTGTATCCTTCATTTGATATTGGTTATCTATGATGAGATAATATGGCTTAGAGATTCATTTGATTATCCTTTTAGTTCCTAAAATTGATTTACAATTTTTTAATGCACGTGTGAAGTTGGCCCAAATGAAACTATTTTCTCATACTAGGAAACATGTTCTTTAGGTTGAAATATGTACTAAGTATCCATATGGGGAATTTTTTATATGATGATAAATTTTCATATATGTTATTTTCCACCCATAATGTAGTGGTAGTGCCAATTTTTAGCCATAAAGTTTTGAAGGTGGATATCTCCCACTACAGCTTCAACTTTGACAACATTTGTGATCAATGTATCCACATTCTTGAGCAATTGTAAAAACCACATCCACATGGATCCAATTGTAAAGATATTTTGATCATGGTAATAGGTATTATTTACATATCCATACATGTTACAAGTGATGGATTTATAATGGGAGGTACCATAAGTAGAAATGTTTGTTAGAGGATAAGAACTTGTATCCCAACTGCATAAAAGTTGCATTTCAACATTAATTAGTATATTATATTCCATAGATTCATATTGTATATTATATCATCATGATCTAGGATTATATTATAGGTATTAGAGACACATGTGATGATAATTTTAGTTCCTATAAGTGACTTATAATTTTCATTTTATGGATGTTTGAAATTGGTCTAAAATGAACTATTTTCTCATATTCAAAGCACATTATTGAATATATAAAGGGTACTATGTCTCATAATGGGGTGTGATACAAGTAAAAAAATTAGTCATAGATGTTATTCACCACCATCAATGTTTTATCAATTCCATGTTTGAGCCACAAAGAATTAGAGATGGATATCTCCAACTGTGGTTTCAAATTTGATAGCATTTATTGTCAACATTTTTGACATTCATGAGAATCTATAAAAACTTGCATACATGGTGATTAAGAGCTCATGGTCATGTCAATATTAAATATTTATATATTTATACTTGTTGGAAGTGATGTATGAATGGATGAATGCAAATTCATATATATAGTCATATAGATAAAAAGTGTTATTAAATCTTTAACTGTGAATTCTTTAAGGAAAGACATTTATCATGTTAGTTCAAAGTATCGTTTAGATAACCCACAAGGTATAATGTTATTTAATAGTTATTAATGTTATTTAACGAAATGGGTGTCTAAATATTCTCATTTAGATCACCTACAGAATACCTGACATCATGTCTAACCTTTTATAACCATTTTAGAAGTAGATAAGGAGTTGGTGTTAGGGGTGGGGGAGGATGATTTTCATCTTATTATTTATTAGCAACATGAAACACTATTGGTAACTAAGAAAAGGATTTTTTTTTTTTTCATGGGCTTATGTTTACCCTTGAGGTTGTATACCCAAGCATCAGAATCATATACTCTAATACCATGTAGAAACATGCAAACAATGTGTTATAGTAACAAGAATAAACATATTAATGTTTAAAAAAAAAATAAAGGTGACATTATTATTGTAACATTTGTAAATAAATAAGACCTTGTATAATTATAACATCACTAAGGTTTATGACTTTAAAAAATCATTTACAAGAGCATGCAAGAGTAAAATTATAACTACAACTAACTAAAGTTAAAGCATGTGAAAGATGGATAGATTTTATCTAATCTATGAACACTATACTAATTATGAATATCTTTAATCCTTGTTTTATGATATTAAACTATTTTTAGGATGCTTACACGTGCTTGAAAATTAAAATTTAAAGGTAATTCTCAAAATATCTAGAAAATAAGAGTGGTTTTCAATCCATAATAGACAATAATCTTTAACAATAAGGAATAATAGACTAGATCTTCACGTCCATCATTGATGATCAAATAGTGTGATAATTCCCATGGTATGAAAAATGCACAAAATAGGTGGTAATAAAGAGAGTCTAGAAATATCTATCATGTATGGAAAGATAGTGTCTTTGGTACATTTAAGAACCACATGAAAACCATAAAATTATACAAAATTCTCACACTTTAACACACTTAAATAGGAACTAGGAAAATAATGGAAAAAACAAAAGTTAATCTATTTATACAATGTCGAGTTCAAAATAGTCAAGATCCAATAATGGTGCAAAAACCATACCATCAATTTTAACACATTGGATTTAATTGAATTAGTTTTTTATGATAGTGATTTATTCAACACTATACAAGAAGGAAATATTAAAATATTATATGCAAAAAGATTATCAATAAAAATGTGAACATATATATAAGTATCTATAGAATTCCATAAAGTCATACAAAATGCAAATGTAATATAATGTAGGGTCAATGCCATATAGGAATACAACTCCAAAAAAGCATACATTTACATATAGGCATACAAAAAAGTACATCATGTAAGACATATTTTACTCATAAAAAACCTCCTTCCCTTTGCCTTGGTCATATATGAATATCCCTAAAATTCCTTATATTCATCTAAAATATCATTTCAAGTCCTTCTATGCCTAGAGCATGCCTATAGCTGACCTTGATGATATGCAAATATTTCTATAAACTTTACATACTAGACATGTAACCAAGTTTATAAGTTAATTATAAATCAATACAAAAACTATTTAAACATGCACTTATTGTAATCTCATGTTCATACTCAATTTTATTATGGCCCTCAATAAGGTCAATGGTAGGATAAGCCTCATGCATAGGATAATGAAAGGGAGAAACAACACAAGTTGGTGGTATGCTAATCATCTCAATGGGACTATCAGATATCATCAGATAACCCTACATAGATAATAAATTTGGGCTAGTTATATCACAAGCATATATTAAAATTATTAAAACATATCTATATTTATAATTTAAAATTAGAAGTTAACATACCTCAGTGAGTGGTTGTGTGATAAAATCACAATAGTAGTGCCTAAGTCTATTCATACCTATTTTGATGGAGGAGTCTACACTATGGAAATAAATAGGACAAAAAAATATGATTTTTAGTTCAGAATATCTATGTAAATAAATGTAAATGTACAAGAAGTATAATATTAATGCAAAATTACCTCGATATATGTATAGGCTAAATGAGTAACAATAACATAGGCACTAATAGACAACCAAAAATCTGGCTATGAAAATGATAGAATCATATCCTCTTAAAACATAAAAAATTACACTTATATTATTGAATTTTATATGCAAATTATTATTAATTTAAAAAAAATATATATTTAAAATTTAACATGTCAAATTTATAAGATACTTGCATAGGTAAAGTTGATGTATCCAAATCAAATGTATGTTCCAAAAATTCATCTATCATAACCATAACATCTTACCCCCAAAATCACAACCATCCTCATTTTAAGGTCTAGTGCACATAGAACCAAAACATCTGAAATGGTGTGGTCAAGGATCAATAATGCTAGTATTAGTGTAAAAAAACTTAACGAGGGAGTCAATAAGTACATTAGGCACATGCAAAGTGTCAATCTTAACAACTTCCTTCCCTAAAAACGGGATTATCTCAATCTTATGTGACTTTTGAAAATGAACACTTGTAGGTTTATTATGTGCATGACATGCCCCTAATCTATCCTACACATATCCCTTTCCTCAACCCTAAAATTTTATGTGGTCAAAATAATTTGCAATTTCATTGAGGATAAACTTATAATAGAGTTTCCTAAAAAATATTATGTAACCTCTAGTTGTTAAAAGTCACATAATAAAATACCATCCACCATTAGTCCCAATCATTGTCATTTGTCAAAATATGTTGGCACCATTGGATTGGGAACCATTTACATGATATTGGATGCGATGCATTGGTTTATGCATTAATGATTAATGATTAAATTTAAAATTTTGTGATTTTTTTATCCCTCATAGTATGCACTAATAGTTTTTAATCAAAATAATCCCTACATCTACTTTGTAATATTTCCATCTATCTGTTTGACCCATTATCAAGTAAATTTGGCCTAATAATACCTCTAATCTATCTGAAAATGAAGTATGATGGGTGTTAGTTACTCATTATCTTAATTATCTCTTCAATTATTATTTTATTTTAGACTATATGTGCATCCAAATCATCATAACTACCTAGGGAGGTCTTGTGGAATTGTAAGAGGGATAAGAGATCTAGGAGGGCTAACACAGCTAGGAGGATTAGGAGTGTGAGGAGGGTTGGGAGGGTTGGGAGTATTGGGAGGGTTGGAAGGGTTGGGAGAGTTAGGAGGTTTTATTATTTCACGTGAATGGGATACAAAAATAGAAAAATAAATTTGTTTTAGTAAAAATTAATGAAAATCTAAAAAAATTAGTAATTTTTGTGTTAAATGATAGGAATATAGTTTATTAACCTCTCTTTTGATGCAAAAAATTCAATCTATTGATGCAAACTCAATCAAGTGTTGTGTGCAATAGTCTATTTTTCTTCTTTAAGCAATGGCAAGACACAACATGAACATTATTTGTGTTGTGGATGAGAAAATAAGATCAAAATTAAAGATGAAATGAGGAATGAAATAAAGTATTTTGATTTTATTACAATTCTTTTATAAATGTGTATGCATTATAACATATAACATATAGGTTTCTATGTGTGTAGAATATGTATGGATTCTAGGCTCAGTAATCACCAATCATACATAAACATAAATCATACATGTTATTTTGATAACATGGATTCATTTTTTCTAATTTCATGATAATGTCCATGAAATGGTCCATTAACTCAATGCACTTAACCCATATATGGCCCTATGTTTTATGCATGGTCTTTATCCACTTTTCATATCCTCCATCTTGAGACATAGCTTGTTACATCTCTCTTCATATTAAGCTAAAAATATTTTTACCCCAAAAAATATATTATCATATTTTTACAAAAATGTCTAACTAAACCACCACTATGAAGTTCTCTCATAATATTAGGGCTGATACACAAAGTTGGGGGACAAAAAAGGTGACAAAATGAAAAACATAAAAGTTTATTTTTGTAAATGGTGTATGTCAAAATTACATGTGGCCTTTTTTCAAAAAAACCATGGAAAATATTATTGAGGATGTTCCTAATCCTAAAGGGCATACACCCTTTAGAGAAAAGGGTGTACGCCCTCTAATATGCATTTTTAGTGTGTTCGATATGCCCATTTATTTTTATTTTATTATGGGTTATATTTGTGTATATAAGGATATATTTATTAAAATATATATAATAAATTTAAATTTAATTTTATATTATTATAATTTATATTTATTTTACTAAATATAGTAAAGTAGGACCACTTTGCATCTTCTATAATTGGTTACAAACTTGTAGGAGTTACAATTTAGAAGTTAGTTTTTCAAAATCCATTCTGGTCAATACTTAGTTTTCATAATCTTGGGATTGGAGGATAGAATGATAAATTATGTTTCAAATCATATTACATATTTAATATATCTATGCCATTGAGGATTACAAGCCTACTTTACCTACTTGATTATGACCAAACTAATTTAGCTACTTGAGTATCCCTCATGGATTGAATAAAAGAGCCATATCTTTATCTTGGATATTTCCTACCTACCTTATAGTAATTAAGTATTCCCTACCTAATTTAAATACTTGAGTATTCCCTATATACTTTATCAACTTGATAACATGCCATACCTAATTGAATACCAGAGCCATATCTTGATCTTGAGTAATCCCTGGCTAAATACCTGAGTCATATCTTGATATTAAGTATGCCCTACTTACCTTATTATACTTTAGTATTAACTACCTATTTTTAATACTTGAGTATCCCCTACCTACTTATCTTTATTTCCCTTCCTATTGAGTATGCCCCACCTAATTTAGCATTCCCTACCTGATTGAATACTTGAGTCATATCTTTATCTTGAATACCCATATCTAATCCTTACCATATCTATCGTACCTAAGTCATGTATTGAATACATGATACTCGATTGAGTACCTAACCCATATCTTGAAAGGAGTGTGGAAATTATCAGATCAAGGGATAAATGAGAGGGGTCATTATCAAGGACTACTTGAAAAGTAAGAGGGGCAATTATCACCTATATAGAGAAAGGAGAGGGGGAATTGGCTAAGACATATCTTTAAAGGAGATGATAATTCTCACCTATATAGAGAAATGAGTGACTAAGGACATTTGTATAAAAGGCTTGATGGTGGATTCAGGTTAAATTCTTAAATAATTTATGGGTTTTTTAATCAATGGGGCTATCAATATGCATGAATGACTATCTTGTAACATGCAACCTATAACATACATATAATAATGATATAGTCATTAATAAATTACATCTACCCCATAACTAATACCAAACCCAAAACCCTAAATCACAATATGTAAACCCCAAACCTTAAATAATAAACCTTAATTATAAAACCTAGGCCCTACACACCAAAACCTAATATCCAAACCCTAAACTCAAAACACCAAAAACTAAGCCTTAAACCTTTAACCCCTAACCTTAAATACTAAAAAAAACCCAAAACTCTAAATCATGAATCCCAAATTCCAAACCTAAACCCTAACACTTAATCCCTAAAATCTTAACCAAAAGAAGAAAACCATAAACCATAAGTCATAAACCCTAAACATTAACTCATAAACCCCAAATTCTAAACCAAAACCCACAACCTTAAACACTAAACCTAAATCCATAAACCTTAAACCCTAAACCCTAAACCCTAAACCTAAAACCACAAACCCAAATCCTAAACTCCAAACCATAAGTGTTAAACCCCAAGCCCTAAACCCCAAACACTAAATCACTATCCATAAATACTAAACATTAAGTTCCAAACCCAAAACCTTCAACCATAACCCCCAAGACTAAAACCTTGAATGTTAGAACACAAACACTAAAACTCAAGTGTGAAACCATAAACATGAAACCCTAACCCCAAACACCAAACCACAAACCCTAAAACATGGACACAAAACTTTAAACCCTAAGCACCAAACCCCTAACCCTAACCATAAAACATATAACCTTAAACCATAAACCCCAAACCCTAATCCTTAAACCTTAAGCCACAAACCATAAATCCCAAACCTTAAAGCATAAAATCTAAATTATAAGCCTTAAATTCTAATACCTAAGTCATAACATTAAAAATTAAACCATAAAACCTAATCCATAAATCCTAAACCCTAAACCATGAACCTTAAACCCTATACCCTATACCATAAACCCTCAATTTGTAAAGACTAAACCTCTAACCCTAAACCATAAACTCTAAAACCTAAACCAAAAATCTAAAACCCTAAAACCTAAATCCTAAACCCTAATCCTTGAACCCCAAATGTTAAATCCCTAACATACATCCCCTAAATTGTAAACTCTAAAATGAAAAACCTAAAACCTAAAAACCCAATCCCTAAAATTGAAATGTTAAACCCTAAAACCAATTTATAAAAAAACCCAAACACAAAACTAAGAACCCTAAATCACAAAACCCAACCCCTAATTCAACATCCTAAGCCCTAAGCACCAAATTGTAAGTCTAAAACCATAAGCCCTAAACCTTAAACCCTTAGTCCTAAATATAAATTCCAAACCCTAAATACTAATCATAATAAATTTTAAGGTTGTAAGGTTTTATATTTTTATGTTTTATGGCTTTAGGGGACCTTGGGTCTTGGTTTTTTAAGGTTTAGGGTTTAAAGGTTTACAATTTAGGGTTAAAGATTAAGGTTTTAAGTGTTTTGGGGTTATGGTATAAGGTCTTACATCTTAGGTATTAGGTCTTGTGTCTTATGTCTTAGTCTAGGGTCTAGTGTCTAGTTTTTAGGGATTAGGTGTTTGGGGTTTGGATTTTTTGAGTTTATGTGTTTGAAATTTTTAAATTCAGGGTTTTGGGTTTATGATTATAGTTTTGGTGTTTTGAGTTTGGATTTTTGGGGTTTATGGGTTTATTGGTTCGAGGTTTAGGTTTTAGATTTTAGGGTTAGGTTTTAGGTTTCAAGTTTAGGGGTCTTACAAGTTTTAAAACACATTAGGGATTATATTCACCAAGGAACCCTTAATACCACCTATTACTAGGATAGTGGAACATATTCTTTAACACTTTAGCTTATTAGGGTTCAAAAGTAATAAATATATATTAATATAACCATTTCACATATGAATCTATTATCATAGTGAAATTAGAATCTCCCCTTGCAGTGTATTATGTCCAAGTATAATAATTTCCAATGCCTAAAAAACATTCTTATGTATAATGGGTACCATGCTTAGATGTTGGAATCTATTGGCTAGATTATACATGGTTCTAGATTTTTGTGACCACCTATCTATCTAGCAATACACTCTACAATTGATACACACTCTTAAAGAATTTCAATCTATATCCTTTAATGACCCATAAATATGGGGAATCAAGCATACCACTAATAATTTCCATTGATGGCTACATCTGGGATTGGATCAACTCTAGGATCAGCTAAAATCATAGATTAGGTGACCAAATCCCTTTCAAGGCCATCCCCTCAACTAACATTTTCACTGCCAAAACCCACTCCCATTCAACCTTCCACTATGACCATTTCTAAAATTTAGAACAAATAACATGTGAGGTAGATACCACACCATACAATAATGATGCAAACATTATAATTTCTACTCATCCCCCTCTCCACTTTCCTATCCAAAACAATAACTCAGTGCTACCCTAGGTATCAATCCACTTTATAACTCCAAAGATACAATTCAAAAATTTTAAGGGAGGGATATTTTGGTTTCCTAATGGGTAAAAGAGTCTCAAGTTATTAATAAGGATAGACAAGACCTTTTTATCACATAATTGCCAAAAATGAGCACCCATTTTGACAAACAAAGTGGCACCTTATAAAGGGTGAGGAAGAGAAAGGAAATAGACCAAAAGTTGGAGGAAATGATATTAGAACACAAACCATAAACCCCTAAACTAAAAATATCCAAACTCAAATTGAACCCAAAACCTAAAACATCAAATCTTTGAACAATGAAATCCAAACCCTAAACCCCTAACCCCTAAGCCTTAAACCATAAAACCTAAAACCTTAAATCCTAAAACATTAAACCCTAGACCCTATAAATTAAAACCTTAAAACCTTAGAACGTAGACACAAAACACTAAAATATAAACCCTAAACCTTACACCCTAAAACCTTAAACCCTAAAACCCAAACCCTTAAACACTAAACACTAAAACCTAAATCTCACAAACCCTAAAATCTTAACCCCTAAAACTTTAACACCTAACCCTAAATCCTAACCCCAACATCAATCCATAAGCTTAAATCCTATTTCCTAAACCTTTAAAACCTAAACAATAAACCTTCAAGCCTAATCCATACTCCTTAAAACACCAAACTTTAATAACCAAAACCCAAAACTGTAAACCCTAATGTCTAACCCACTACCCCTACTCCCTACCCATACCCTATAATCCTAACCCCTAAAACCTAAGATGTAAATCATAAACTCTAAAACACTTAAACCTAAAACTTATAAATTCAAAATGCTTACCTTTAACCCCAAACCCCCTTAAACCCAAAATGAGGAGGGAATGATTAGAAACGATGCCATATGATGATGGAGTCACTACGGATGATGATGAAAGATGAAGGATTGATTAAGGATGATGAGAGAGTGATTATGGATATTTATGGATAATGAGGACCAATTAGGGTGTGATTAGGGATAATGATGAAGTGATTAGGGGAGTGAGTGATTAGGGATGATGAGGAATAATGGAGGGTGATAAAGGGGTGATTAGGGATGATGAGGGTGTGATTATGGGTAATGAGGGATAATGAGAGAATGATTAGGGATGATGAGGGAATGACAAGGGATGATTAAGGATAATGTAAAATGATAAGATAGTGATTATATATGATGAAGGATGATGAGGGCTGATGATGGATAATGAGGGATGATGAGAGAGTGATAGGGGATAATAAAGTATGATGAGGGCTAATGAGGGAGTGATTAGGGATGTTGAGGGATCATTCTAAAAATATTTTATAGGTCAATTTATATAGGCCAATCATTTATGCATATCAATATACCCATTGATAAAAAAAATTCCATAAATTATGTAGGAATCAGACTGAATCTACCTTTAAGACTTTTACATGATCATCCCTAATCACTCTTTTATATATATCTAAGTGTTAATGCCCCTGATATTTTTAAGATATGTATTAGTTAATTCCCCCTCTCCTAACTTATCTCTCTTTAAAATTCAAGACACATAATCGCAAAAATATCTCATCCTTGTTTTCTAAGAATGAGACACATAACCACAAAATGGCCTCATCCTAGTTCTCCAAGGTTCTTGAGATAGGACCTATGGATATAATTCAAAACTGAAAAATATCTTAAATGTATCATGTAATAATGAATAAATTCTTCCCATCCCTATATAAATTTTATTTTATTAGATGTACCCCATAATTTTATAATCCACTCTTCCCCACTTGGGCCTTTCAAAACCATATTTTCATCAGTCCAGTTTATAAGGGTAATCTAGACAGATAATCCCTAATGTAGACTCAAGACTAGTAAGCCCTACGTATATAAACATTCATAGTTCTATTTAAGTCATTAGTCCCATTATTTTAAATTTCTACCTTGCATTTGAAACATAGGGTACAGAGGTTACAACCTCTACACATGAACTGTTTGGCTATATTTTTCAAGGCCACCTTCCATTTCAAGGCCATCCCCTCAATTAGAAGTCTCATTTCCATAACCAAATCCCATTCAATCCTCCATTATGAACATTTCAATAAATTTATGACAAATAACATACATTATGGATACCACACCATAAAGGAAATATGCAAGCATTATCAGTTCTACTCAACCCCCTCTCCACTTTCCTATCATAATTCCCACACAAGCACAAAGATTTGAATGCAAGGAGAAAACATGCTAGATTAAAGTTAGTGGAACAAATGATAGTAATTTATACTCATGACCCCAAACATTCTTTAAGAATAACTTATAAACATGAGAAGATCCAAAATGCTTCTGACCTTTCATTCAACATTTGAAACCTAAATAGAAAACAAATAATTGTTGGGAATCTAGATTTGTACCCTAGCTGAGAAGGGGATTATTCATATCTTCCTAATCAAATATAGTCTAGCATGGGACTGATCCTAGGATGTGGTTATCCTAATAATGGATTAGACATCTAGAGAAGGTTGGTTTCTTTATAGATCTATCACCTAAACTAAACCTAGACTAGCACTTGCTTGGAAAAGGGAGAGAGATTTGAAAAAACTTATAAAAACATGTAAAAAAGGGGGTGATGAACCAATGATTTGATCACTCAAAATCAAAAAATACACACTATGAGACACTTTCAAGACCAACGAACATCAATCTCACATAAATATTTCAGCATAAGGCATTAATCAATCACCAAACTAGCAATAAAGACTGAATTCCATCCTTTTCTAAGCTATATTGAAGTGTGCTCCATGAATTCATGCATTGTGATTAAGTGAATGTATGTTCCTTGATTATGTCTAAGTTTTTTTCACCTTTAGGAAGTGCTTAGTAGTTCCTAGATGTCATTATAAGTGTAATTTATAATTTATTGTCTACCCTGAAAGTGGATATTTTCCCTCTTTTGCTAGTTTGGTGCCTGATTCAAGATGGTAAACTTGCTTAAAGGCATCTAATAAATTTTTTTAACAAAATTTCAACCTATTACTCCTCTTCAAGTTCCCTATATTCCATATATAACTCTTATTCCATCTCCAAACTTCCAATTTATAACCCCTCCCAATCAATCTAATGAGATTGGTGATATGAAAGCATGTTACAAGCTTTTGGAAATGAGATTGTTTTACTCAAGAGACAACAATACCATGTTAGACCTTATCAACAACAAAACCAAAATACCTATCAGTATTTCAATAACCAAAGACCCCCTTAGTGGCCTTTTATTCCAATGTAACTTCTAGTTCAAAAGCTATTGCTCCCTAAAATAACTTGATGCAAGATCTAGATTGGAAGCCTTCCAATCCAAGTGACAGTCAAAATCAATCCTTGGTATGATAATATATTACCATGCCATAGATGATGTAACAAGACTTTTCTCTTGAAGGTGGTTAGTGTTAAGACATGAATATGGCATTCTAATAAAAATCTCAATAAGTTCTAGGGTATCCTAATGTCATCAATGTTAATTGGTAATTGGATGATCACATTACATTCAACCAAGTTGGTGAAACTAGTAACACAAATGGTCAAGTGGTAGCTCTGACTAGAGATAAAAGAAGAGAATTCAAATAAGCTCAAGATGTGATCAATAATTATAGTGTTCCTAATTTTATTTCAAAGAGTGTCAAAGATCAAGTTGTTATTCCTATAGCAAAAAATATTTAGAATACAGAGACAGTGAAGGTTCCCTAAATGCCCCTAACTAGAGAACAACTAGTGACTCAAAAGTTATAGCCAAAGATTAGTGGAACATTTTTTAGTATTATTGATCAAATGAATAAACAAAATGTTACCATTAGAATTTGGGATTCCCTTTCCATTATAGGGAAAAAGGACATGCTTATTCAAGAGCTTTCAAATCTTAAAGTATCTAAAGAACCAGCTAAGAAATAGGGAGTTGTCTTAGTTAATTCAAACCTACAAATCAAGAAACCTAATTAGTAGGTACATAACATGACAAAGGTAGACAAACCCAATTTCAAATCAAACAAAACCCCTCTATTTTATCTCTCTTTGATAGAAAGTGACTCTCTAGTCCATAATTATATGTTAGATAGTGGATCTAGTAGCACTGCCATGCCCAAATTAATTGGAGATAAGCTTGGTATTATCTATGAACCAAATACCAAAAGGGTATTAAAATTAGATGGCTCAATAATAAAGATATTAGGCATAATCAAAGGCTTAAAATTGAAATTACATTGTTGCCCTAATGTTTTTATTCAACAAGATGTAGTTGTAGTGGACTCTCCTCCCTATTTTGCCATGTGCTTGTCAAGATATTTTACTTCAAAGTTTGGAGGATATTTCTTATCTGATTGGACCTATTTAATGTCTAGGACCAGGTATGGTACTAAGGTAACCATACATTCTGAATCTATTGAAATATTTCATTTAGAGCGATATATGCCAAGTATGGTGAACACTTATTGTGTTATCTCAAATAAGGTACTAGAAAATAGTGAGGTTGAATCAGAATCACTTCTAGATGGTGTCTTAGATATTTTCCTTGATAAATGAGCTTATGATTTACATGGAAATGATAAATTAAAAATGATTTAATAATAAGGCCTTGGTGTCTATTTTCTTCATGAAAATGATCCACCAATTCCAACATTATGAGAGATGATCAACCTAGTGATGGACTGTGGCATCTATATTTGGATGGATCCAGGAACAAACATGGCACTGGAGATGGAATTATGTTAATTTCTATAGCTAATCAAACTTATTTATCTTATCTCATGTTTAATTTTGGTTATTCCAATAATGTTACCAAATATGAAGCACTAGTGCATGGTTTTCAATGGGCAAGAAAGATGAAGGTCAATTCCTTACAAGTATTTGGAGATAGTGAACTGGTAGTTCACCAAAGGGAATTGATATATGAAAGAACCCACTACTTAGGTCTTATAAGCATAGAGTGTGGGACATAGTTGAATATTTTTAAGCCTTTAATATTCATAATAAATTACATTAACTAAATTATCTAAATTCATAAAATCACTACAAGAGGTGCTTATTTATACAATACTAAAAGAGATTATATCTCCTAATCTATAGGAGATTATAACTAATCACACTTAGGAAATACCCCAAATAACTAACCTATGTAAATTAAAGGTTAATAACACCTTAATTAATTATTTTAACATTCCCCCCTTAATTGATCATATCCTAAAGAGAAGAAGAGAAATAATTCTTGAATGCCTCAAACTTATCATGTGCAAGTAACTTAATGAAGATGTCTACACATTGATCTTGAGTGGGGAAATACTAGAGTTGTATGTTGTGTTGCTGAACATGTTTACATATGAAATGAATTTGAACCTCTATGTGTTTGGTTCTCTCATGAAACATTGGATTGTGACCAAGATGTAGAATGCCTTGATTGTCACAATTCAAAACTATAGGTTGAGTCTGTGGAACTCCAAGTCCTGAAAGAATGTGACATATCCATTTCACTTCATAGATATCTCCTACTGAAACATGATATTCTACCTCTATTGAAGAACTAGAAACACAATTTTACTTCTTAATTCCCCATGAAATTAGATCAGATCCTAAAAAGAACACAAATCCAAAAGTGGATTTCATATCATCAATAGAAGTTGCATGATCTGCATCTATGTATCCTATCAATAAGAAATTATCATTCTTATTATACTCTAGGCCATACTCAACTATACCTTTGATGTGTCTCAATACCCACTTTATCACTTTCCAATGTGCCACCTTTGCTTCTTGCATAAACCAAGAAAGATAATTGACATCATAGATAATATTTGACCTAGTATATGTCAATCAAATGATACTCCCAATCAATTGTCGATAGAGATTTGTATTTACTTATACTAATGTATCTGTATGAGATAACTAAAGTCTTGTCTTCATAGGTATTGCAATAGGCTTGTAATCTATTATCCTAAATTTCTCAAGAAATGTCTTGGTATACTTCATCTATGAAACAAAAATATAATGTTACTTCTACCATACCTCAAAAATAAGACAATAGTGTAGTATCCTAAGATCTATCATGTCAAATGATCACTTGAGATCATTCTTAGTTGCATCAATCATCTTCACTATGCTGCTAGTGATGACTAGATTGTCAACATAAACAATCACTATAACAACCTCCCCCCATGCTCTTTGAGGTAGAGGTTAGGATCATATGGACTCCTATTGAATCCATGTTGTATGAGATGCTCATCAATCTTGATATACTAGGCTTAGAGAGCCTATTTTAGCCCATAGAGAGTCTTGATAATCCTACACACTTTCTATTCCTGATTAGGTGTCACAAATCCTTCAAGTTGAGCCATGTAGACTTCCTCTTTCAAATATCCATTAAGAAATGCAATTTTTATGTCCATTTGATGGAATTTCCATCTAAACTATGTATCCATAGCAAAAACCATTTTGATAGTCTTTATCTTAGCTGTGGAAGTAAAAGTCTCCTCATAGTCAATGCCTTCATTTTTAGCATACCCTTTTGCAAAAATCCTTGCCTTGTACTTATAAATACATATATCTACTTTGTACTTGGTCTTAAATACCCATTTATATCCAATAGGTTTCTTCCTTGGTGGAAGATCATAAATCTTCCAAGTGTTATTCTTCATCAATGACTGATATTCTACATCCATGACATCTTTGCAATGTCTAGACTGTAAGTCTTCTATTAATGTAAAGGGATCATATGTTTCTTGAAAAATAATCATAAGGCCCATATTGACCTCTTCTTGAGCCATGATTCGAGTCCTTGATCTTGAAGTGGATGTATCTAGTACTCCATCCAAGTTAGCATCTCGTATAGTACTTGTATACCACTTGGGCATACATTAAACTAATGGTGTTGGTGTTGGAGGTCCTAATTGACTATCTTCCTATTCACTTTCACCATCATTATCTAAAAATATTATAGGACTTTTACTTATGTATATGGTGGATTTATTATACTCTTTTCATCAAACACTACATCTCTACTGATTAGTACTTTCTTTATTTCTAGATCAAGGAGCCTGTATGCCTTTGATTGTGCACTATAGCCCACAAAAATATATTCTTTTATTTTATTATCCAACTTCTTTCTTTTCTTCTTAGGAACATGCATATATGCCTTGAAAACAAAAACTTGAAGGTGACTTACCTTTGGTTTATTCCATTTACAAGCTTCATGTGGTGTGATTCCATCAAGATCTTTGGTGGGGGACCTATTCAACAAGTATACTACAGTGTGACAAGCTTCTGTCCAATATGTACTAGGAAATTTTGCATTGTCAACCATGCTATGAAATATTTTCACAATGACTCTATTACTCTATTTTTCAACTCCATTCTATTGAGGTGAATATGGAGTTGTCAATTGATGATTGATTCTATTCACAATGAGATAGGTTAAGAATTCTTTACTGGTGTATTCCCCCCCATGATCTGAGTAGAGGGTCTTGATTTTCCTACTAGTTTCATTTTCAACTTTGGCCTTGAATTATTTGAATACTTGAAAATCTTGATCCTTAGTCTTCAATAAATATACCCAAATTTTTCATGAGTAATCATCAACAAAAAGCTAAAAGTATTTATACCCTTTGAGACTGGGAGTAAAATGTCTGCAAAGATCAGTGTGCACCAAGTCCAACTTACCAAGTAACTGATACTTAGTCTTTCCAAAAGGAGATCTTCATTGTTTTACTGCTAAGAAATTAGTGCATATATTAGAAGATTTCTTGAGTTTAGGAAGACCATAAACCATATCTTATTTGCTTAATTAAACCAAATATCCATACCTCAAGTGACCATATCTTCTATGCCATAGATTGCCTAGTTATGTATCTTTGACCATAAGTGCTTGATGATCATTTTAAACAAAATAAAGCTAAAACATTTTGTCAATGTTGGAAGCTTTGGAAATCACTTTGAAATTCCTAGACTTGTCTTTGATATGGCAAAACTTTTAACCATTTTTGTGATCAAATTCAACCATAAGGTTTTGGTCAAGTAACTGATAAACATATACCAGATTTTTTGTAAGCCCTAAAACATATAGAACATTTGAAATGTTGAAATTTCTATTTCTAAGTTGAAGTTTGATGTCACCACTGCCCTATACTGTATATGAAGTATCATCTCCAAGTGATACATTTCCCTTTGATTCTAATTTTTTTTGAGTAACTAAACCATATTCCTCATTAGAAGAATCTTTTTCTTTAGAAAAATTTCCATGTTGTTTAGGCTTGGATTTTTTTTTGTTTCCACCTATTTTTTTGTTGTGGTTTATTTTTTTTAGTTTATGGTGACTTGTTGAAAGATGACTTCTTGCTTGATGAGCCCTATTGAAATGTGTTTTACCAATAATGTTTCAAGTCATGTCCTTGTTTTCCAAAAATTTGACATGCTTTAAGAGAATGTGAATTGTTCCCTTGTTGGTTATGTTGATTATTCTACTTTGGAGATTTCTTTGGACCCTTCATGGGTTTATTCCCCTTCTAATTTGATTCAAGTGCATGTTCATCATATTCTTCCTCTGAATTATGAATAACTTCCTCTTGTTCTAATAAATTGACCAATGCCTTAAAGGTTGGATTGTCCTATGAAATTCAATTTGGTCACAAATATCCTATATGTGGGGGGGTAGTGATCTAAGGAATATAGGTATAAAATAGTCATTTATCACGAGTTCACCCAAAGATTGAAGTGAAGCCCATAAATTTACAACTATTCTAAGGAATGCTTCTACTTTTTCATCTGATTTGAGATTAAGAGTGTGCAATTAGCTCTAAAGATATAAGATTTGGTTTTGATTCTTATCCTCATAAATAGTTTTAAGCTTATTTCATGCATCTTTTTCAGTTATAACATTATGTATATGAGTTTGTACCTCATCCAAAACACCAAACATGATTATCAGCTTAGCCTTCTTATTAGCCTTGACATATTTCTATTATTGATCAACATCTATTGCATGTCTAACTTATGTATCTTCAACTACTAACTAAATATATTCAAAATCTATATGTGTTTGTACTTTTATTTTCCATGCTACATAATTATCACCACAAAGAAATTGTGTTGGGGAGCACAAAACATGGTCCCAAACTTGGCATTTTACAATTTGCATATGATAAAGAAATACAAATACAAGTGTGTTTAAGTGAAGAAATAAAATGTGAATTTGAAAAATGTAAGGAAAATGCAAAAACACATAAAAAAATATGACAAATTTCACACTATCACATAATGGATGTCAGACTCTACCGAAAATGCATCCAAATAAGTAATGGAAAATTGGACATCGATTTCAACCCAAAATACATTTGAGGAACAAATAAGGTTACAATTTTTACCTTTGAATTTTTAAAATTTAATGAATCTAATAGATATATAATCTAAAAATATGCACTTTTTAAAAATATATCATGCAAATTGGAGTTACCAGTCAAAAGTTATGGCCTCTTAAAGGTCCAAAATACATGAACTAGTTGGCTAAACTGGCAAGAAACTAAAAATTATGGAAATATGGGTGATAAAAATTTAAAAAATATCCTTAAAAATACATATATATTGAAAGAATATCTAAGGTGAAAAAAAAATCACCTTCCCAACCTTCACGGATCAAAAGTAATGAACTTTGAAAGAAAAGATCTTCAAATATGGCTCATAGTGTTGAAGGACAAGCCCTTAGGGGATAAAATAAATGCTCAATAGGTGGTAATATGGCATGAATAGAGGATAAAATATTTTGGTGGTGTAATGGTGGTGTTGATTCTATAAGTGGTGGATCTGGGTGGTGCTCCACCCAAAACTTTGATCTTACACCAAATGAAAACTTCTAAATTGCACTCTACCTTCAAATTTTCACCATGGGTGCCTCGGCGCTCCTTTTTTAGAAAAAAAATACCTTTTAAAAATATCTCAACAAGAGAAATGTGGTGATATAATATTTTATCCATGATTCTAATATATATATATATATATATATATATATACCTTTTAAAAATATCTCAACAAGAGAAATGTGGTGATATAATATTTTATCCATGATTCTAAAATATATATATATATATATATATATATATATATATATATATATATATATATATAAACTATCATTTTTCTTGCTATTCCTCACTTGTTCTACAAAATAGAAACCTAAAATAATCGTAGAAAATCACCAGAAGCTCCAAAAATTATGATTTTTTTAAATTAGTATTTTTTTAGTAGAATTTCGAAAATTTACAAGATCATTTCCATAGATTTTATATTTTTTTAGATCTGACAAATAATCATCATAATGACATATGCAATCATCTAAAAAACCTTCGATCTATTCCTCCACCAATTTAGAATTGGACCTTAACCAGAAATAATAAAATCAAATTAAAATATCCCAAATATGATCTTAGATCTGAAATTTAGCCCAAAATTTAATATAAATATGGCTAATATTTATCAAAACAAAAAAAAAATTGCCTATTTTGATACCTATTATCCTTCCACAAAATTGGTCAAAATTTTGACAACATTTCAGCTTGGGATGGTTGAAATTAGAGTAGCATGATGCATCCAAAGATCACACAAATATTTCTCTTGATCTCCACTGAATCTCTAATGCTTTGAAAAGACTAAATAATTTTTTGCTCTGGTATCAAATGAAATCCATAATAAATTACATTAATTGAATTATCTAAATTCATAAAAGCACTACAAGAGGTGCTTATTTATACAATAATAAAAGATATTCAATTCCTTAATTTGTAGGAGTTTAAAACTAATCACACCTAGTAAATACCCCAAATAACTAACCTATGTCAATCAAATGTTAATAACACCTTAAGAAATTTATTACAATATAGCTAGGATTAATTGATTATGCTAAGAAGTTTCATTTTGGTTATTCTAATAATGTTACTAAATATGAAGCACTAGTACATGATTTACAATGGGAAAGAAAGATGAAATTAAATTCCTTATAAGTCTTTAGAGATAGTGAACTAGTAGTTCACCAAGTATTGGGAATTAATATATGGAAGAACCCACTACTTAGGTCTTATAAGCATAGAGTGTGGGACCTAGTTGAAGACTTTTAAGCTTTCAATATTCGGGCCATATCAATAAATTAGAACAAGCATGAAAATAGGTTGGCTATTATTGGGCCATAATTCAGTATCCCAGATGACATAAAAGGGAAAAAGCTCAATCACATATCAAGATAGTCATGAGACCTTCTGTCCCAAATAACCATGACAATTGCCAAGTATTTTAAGATGATATCTAGATTGTTAGATTCTTGCAAGAGGAAGTTGAGTTCTCATTAAAGAACCAAAACAAGCATTTGCAATAGTAAGATGACTAGATTTTGCAATTGAAGACAAATAATTTACCTAAAGGATTGGTCACCCTTAAAAACATATTCAACAAAAATGATGAATTGAGGAAATAAAAGTTGTATTTGTCAACCAAAGAAGAACACTATACAAATGTGGAGATTGTAACTGGCAAGAGTTTAAAGCTAAGAAAAGTTTGCACATATTCATAGAAAGAAGCTTTTATCAAGTTATGTTTAAGTTTTACAGATGTCTTTGCATGGCATTATAGTAACCTTAAAGGATTTGTTCCAAGTCTATCTCAAAATACCATTGAGTTAGAGGATGAGACCAAACTAGTCAGATAGAGACAAAGGCTAATTAACCCAAAGCTTGAACCTCTAATGAGAGCTAAGATAAATAAGCTCCTTAAGTCAAGTATAATATTTCAAATTAATCAGTCAAATTGGGTGGAAAACCTTGTTCTATTATGAAATAAGATTGGTGAAATAAGGCTATGTGGTGACTTCCATGACTTAAACAAGGCCTCTCTTAAAGATCACTAACCATTGACATCAATGAAATAGATTTTGTAGCTAGTTATAGGTTCAAAAAGGTTATCTTTATTGGATGGATACAGTGGATATAGCCAAATTCAAGATCAAGGTCACCAAATTCATGGAATATGATGTCAAGATCAAGGTCACCTAGCTAGTGAGAGGCAAAGGGATTTGTGAGCATCTAACCCAAGACTTGTAGGAGACTAGTGAACTAGTTATGATGTCAAATGATGAATAAGTTGCAAGTGACCAGGTCTCACCTTCCAATTGGTTCCAACATATGGTAATATATCTACATGTACATGATGGTGTTATCCATCTCATTTGACTCCTTCAAAGAGGAAATATTTTAGATTATAGTCAATTCCTTTTCTTCTTATTGATAATCTATTGTTTAAAAATGATATCAATGGTATACTACTAAGATGTATATAACCAAGTTAAACATAGATTTTACTTGAGAATTTCCATGATGGACATGGTGGAGGACATTAATCAACAATAATCATAGCCCACAAGGTCACGAGAGGTGGGTATTACTACCCAAGTTTATTTGGTGATAATCATGCATGGATCAGGAAATGTAGATAGTGTACCATGTTTGTTGGAAAGGTGAAACTCGTAGCCTTACCTCTCCAAAAAATTCCAATTAATCAACCCTTTATCTAATGGGGATTAGAATTTATTGGTTTTATCAACCCCCCTTCAAACTTAGGGCACAAGTGGATCCTAACTACCATAGATTATTTTACCAGATGGATAGAGGCAATAGCATAAAAGGAAGCCAATGAAACTAGTGTTTTAACTTATATGAAGGTTTTATTACCAATTTTAGGGTCCTTTCAACTATATTTTTTGATAATGATATGGCTTTTATAGGATCTAAGATTATCCAGTGGGCAGTTCAACATAGTGTTTTCCTCAGTACCTCATCAAACTATTATCACAAGGTAACGGCCTAGTTGAGTGTACCAACAAGAATTTGTTAAAGATCATTAGGAGGAATGTAAAATAAAATTAGAGATCATGGCATCTCAAATTGAAGTTAGCTTTGTGGGCTGACATGATCACCTATAAAATATCCATAACCAATTATCCATACAAGCTAGTATATGGTAAGTAAGAATGCCTATTTCTCTTGAATTCCTTGATTTGGAATTAATGCATCTACTTGAGATTTTTGAGAATGAGCCAATGGAAATAATATATGTTAAGATAATGGAGTTATAGGAAACAAATCATAAGTCAATATTGGCTATGGAATCCCATCAAGCAATGACAAAGAGATTTTTTGATAAACAAGCTAGTTTAAGAGATTTTTAAGAAGGATATTTGGTATTCAAGTGGGATGAGGATAAATTAAATCTAGGAAATCACATGAAATTTTACTCTCTATGGAATGGTTTGTATACAATCTCTAGTTTCAAGTCCCATAATGCTTTCTATCTCATAAGGATGAATGGTGAAGAGCTTCCTACCCCAGTCAATGGGATTCATCTCAAGCACTATTATTAAGGAAGCTAAGTCCCCTGTACATAGTTAGTTGTTCTTTTTTTTTTTTTTTTTTTTTTTCTCTAAGTGGTTTTATGACACATTAGTTTCCTTTTTTTTTTATCCCAAATAATTGCTTTTGTTGCATAATTGTTCAATAATTTAGATGCCTTCACTTTTTAGGTTAGTTTCCCTACTTTCTTTTGTTTCTTTCCCCATTGTTGGAATTATTTTGTCTTTAAGAATCAAAATATTATCTTTCAGTCAAGTAAGTGGTCCATGTATTATCTTTTATGATTCAAAAGTCATGTATATGGTTTGAGTTCTCAAGCATAGCAAGTTTGTTGCCCAACCAAGTCACCAAAGATGTTAACCAAATTTGGTCTACATACCAAAAATATGCCTAGTACAAGAGTTTAGTGTAAGGATTAGGATCTTGAGGTTATAATGGTCTAATGATTTAGTGCTAGTATATTTTTGGATGGAATAAGTGGACCCAATGAGATCATGTAGAGTGTAAATCTTTTGAAATACTTTGAGTTCACTTAAAGTGTAAGTTGTCAATGTCACAAGGAATAGGTCTAGAGTTTTAGAGACAATAATTTTTTTTAAGAGTGCTTGGTATGAGCATGGAAATACAAAGGATACATTTGGTTCTTCATTATGTTCATCTAGGCATCTTGGGTCTAGAGGTAAAAATTTTGAGTAGGAACTTTGCTGAGGATAGATATTGCACATGTGGATGAGTCAAGGAAAATTGGTTTTATAGGTTTTTTCACATTTGTACTAGGTTTATATGTGCCAAATTTTAGGTCCTCTACCAAAGTGCATTAAAATATATGAAGACCCAAATTTGGCCTTCCAGGTGAAATATGCTAAGTTTCTATACTTAGCCATTTTTTAAGAAGCTCAAATAGATCTAAGTGAGAATATTAACAAGGCCATATCATACACATATGGTAGTCTTAGGGAAAATCCATCATATGGGTTTATTCACCTTGGTCCTTAGTTTCTACATTCTGAGTTTTAGATCATCCATCAAAGTACGATAGAAGTTGTGCATGTTTAAAGTTGTCTCCTCAGTCACTTTCTACATGTTTTCTCATACTTAGCCATTTTTAAGAGGTTCCAATAGAGTTGAGTGAGCATATTCAAAAAGATATATCTTGTACATACGATAATTGCAAGGGAAAATTATAATATGGGTTTGTTCACATTTATGCTGAGAACATACGTGCTAAATCCTAGATTCTCCACTGACGCACAAATGGAGTTATGCATGTGCAAAGTTGGATCCTCAGTCAGATTTCACTAAGTTTTCCATACTTAGCTAAATCATTTTGACTATCATCAAGATTTCATGTTAGAGTGGATAAACTAGTCAGCTTGAGCATTTAATAGCTTCACCTAGAAGGCTCTGGGGACCAACAAATCAAATGGGTTCATTAATTTTGGTAAGAAGAACATCTCCTAAAAATTTAGTACCTCAATGCCTTTTTTTCTTCAAGTTATAGGCATTTAAAGTTAGTCCTACAACATAAGATGTTAATGTAGATGTCAAGTTTTAGATAAAGTAAAAAAATCCATTTGAGTTTAAATTTGATGGTCACATGAACATTAATGACAATCATGTGAGTGTCATTTGATGAGAATAAGGATGTAAATTTTAAGATCATGAAGTAGATGTTGGCTTTCAAATAGTGGGTCCCAATAGATCAATGGTTGGTGTTTGATCAAGCATTTGGATCTAACGATGAGTAGAGGTCAAAGGGGTCAATGAATATCAAGACCAAATATGTGTAAGACAAGTGGTACAAAGACATTCAGTTGGTAGAGGATTGATAACTCACAGGCATCCATGCACTAACAAGATCAATAGAGTGAGGCAAATTCAATAAGTCAGTGTATCTATAGAGCTAATAAACATATAGATAATTGGGCATAATTTAGATGGTTTGAGTTGGAAATTGACAACAAATAAGTAAAAGTGAGCTTAGGACATTTTCAACCTAGGCATAATGTAGATGAAAGTTAAAGAGGTTATTTTGGACTCAAGCAAAGTAAATGACAAAGATATAAGCTCGAAGGTGAAATAGGATTGAACTAGGGTCACATTTTAGAGACTAAACATTACCATCAGAGCTCCATATAAGTAAAATAAATCTTTTGGATCTAATATAAAAGGTGAGGATAGACTAGTGATTGTGAAGCAAGTTAAGTAGTTTGCAAAATTTTATAGATATTGTGTCTGTGTAAAAACCAATGGTCTAATATTGGTTTTCACTTATAGTGGACCTATGTTCAATATAGGAGCAAATGTAGACTATAAATACATGTCTCAACTATCATCAAGGTCACTTTCCATTAAGCAGATATACATGGACACCCAAAGTAGATGTGACACATTTCAATCAATTCCAAGACATGATCCTCATCAGAAGATCAAGTAGATACTAACATGGTTCCAAGAAGAGACATGGAAATTGGATAAGGATAATGGACATTTAATTCTTTTAAAAAATTTGTTCATTGTTGATAAGATCATGAGACAGCATCCTCAAGAGTGCTAATCCATCAAAAGTGGTTTGGCCTTTTCTAATGCACAACTCTCTCTCTCTCTCTACCTTTCTCTTTTCTATAAGTATAGGATTCTAATCCTTAAAATGTATATTTGTATCCCTCTTTTTGGTATGAATAGACTACCAAAATTTGTACCATGACACCTTTTTGATGCAATAAAGATTGAATTCCATCCTTTTCTAAGCTAGATTGAAGTATGGTCCATAAATTCATTCACTATGGTTAAGTGAATGTATGTTCCTTGATTATGTCTAAGTTTTTATCACCTTCATAAAGTGCTTAGTAGTTCTTACAGGGTATTATAAGTATAATTTATAGTTTATTGTCTAGCCTAAAAGTGGATATTTTCCCTCTCTTGCTAGTTTGGTGACTAATTAATGCCTTATGATGAAATATTTATGTGAGATTGATGTTATTTGTTGTTGACAGTGTCTCATAGTGTGTGTTGTGTGAGTTTGAGTGATCAAATGATTGGTACATCACCCCCTTTTTTACATGTTGTTATAAGTTTTGTCAAATCTCTCTCCCTTTTCTAAGGAAGTGCTAGTTTAGATTTAGTTTAGGTGATAGATCCATAAGGAAGCTAGCCTTCTTCAAAGGTCTAATCCATTATTAGGATACCAACATCCTAGGATCAGTCCCATGTTAGACTATATTAGAGTAGGAAGATCTAAACAACCCCCTTCTTAGTTAGGGTGTAAATCTAGATCCCCAACAATAACTATGTCTATAATAAGTATTTCACATCCTTGTCATCAAAATATGACTACCAACGAGGAATAGACAAAATCACTACACTCATTAAAATATATAGATTAGATGTGATAAGGGGGTGAAATCCAATAGTTATGAAGGTCAAATCTAGGAACCATTAGGAAATGTCAAAACACATGTCATCAAGTCTATTACTAGGTGGGTAAGTTGGGAATGGGGTATTAACAACCCTTATAGTGGCCTAAGGCCAAAACACAAACTAACTCAAAAGACTTGAAAATCAACCTACCACTCTTTGTAGAGTAATAAGAGATCCAAGCTAGCAAACCATGATACACAAATCTAAGGTAAAAATAAAGTTAAAGCTAACACTCAATCTTTCATTAAAAAGGAAACATAGTTTCCTTCATATATTTACTTTTTATTTATGAACCTAAATATATGGAACATTTTAATAATGATTTCTGATCAAGGGGGAATTATAAAGTTTCCTTTTTTGTAGCTTGTTTTCTTACATAAGAATTCAAATAACATCCTTCCCCCATAATAGTTATAAGTTAAAATCCATGTCATGATTCTCATAAGGATCCCATGATAATCATGATCATTTTCAAAAATGTATAATTAAAAATGCAAATTGTGCTTCCAATGCAACTCAGGTTTCCAATGAAACTTGGGATCCCAATGCACCTCACGCTAGAAATGTAACTTGTGAATGTAATACAATTAAATATCATAATGGAACTCAGGTTGGTAATGTAAAACTCAAGCTCCCAATGTAAATTAAATGCCCAATATAACTCAGATTCCTAATTCAACATGGGATGGAAAGTAAGTTTGGCTCCTAATGCAACTTAGGATCTCAATGTAACTTGGGATGGAAATTCAACTTGGGATCCCAATGCAACTTAGGATCTAAATGCAACTTAAGTTGGACATGCAACTCAAACTCATAATGTAACTCACACTTTTAATGTAACACAATCTCACAATGCAACTTGGGCATGGCATGTAACTTGGGTTCACAATGCAACCCATTTTCACTTACCAACATCATATCAATTTAAAGTTTATGAAGAATATAGTTTGCATCATATTAAATCATTTTCTAATTCACACATATATATCCACATCCAAAGAGACTCTAAGATCATTTTTTTTCACTAAGGAGGAAACATAGTTTCCTTTTTTTATAAATAGTTTTCCAAATAAGAGTATAAGAAGCAAGCACAAAGAGGAAATTTTTGATCTATCATTATTTGTCATCATCCCTCATCATTAAAAATTAATTTACATGATTGAAGTACAATGAGTATATTATATTATTTAAACAATGGAAATCATTCAAAAATATCCCTAAAGTAATCCATCATGGAACTATCTATTATATTGGATAGGAATGATAATAATCACCCTAGTACACTCTATTCAGAACAAAAATAATCAAAACACCATTTAGGATTCATCTAAAATTGATTTTGTCTAGTTTGAAATAAATTTCTACTAACTACTAGATTAAAACACACTCTACTGGGGGATGGAGTGGGGATGATTAGGGAGTGATTACATATGATGAGGGAAAATGAGGGAATGATTATGGATAATGATGGATGAGTATGCATGAGGAGGGAGAGATTAGAGATGATTAAGGATGATGAGGATTGATGAGGGAGTGATTAGGGATGATTAGGTACAATGAAATATGATGAGGGATTGACTAAGGATGATGAGAAATGATAGAGGTTGATGAAGGAGTTATTAGGGATGATGAAAGTTTGACTAAGGATGATGAAGGATGATGAGAGAGGAATTATGTATGATTAGGGATGATGGGATTTGATGAGGGAGTGTTTAGGGATGACTACAGATAATGAGGGATGATGAGATAGTTCTTAGGTATGATTAGGGTTGATGAGGGAGTGTTTAGGGATGACTATGGATAATGAGGGATGATGAAGGATGATGAAAGAGTGAATAGGGATGATGATATCCAATAAGGGAGTGATTAGGGATAATGAGGGATAATGAGAAACAATGAGGGAGTGACTAGGGATGGTAATGGAATATGAAGGTTAATGAGGGAGTGATTAGGGATGATGAGGGTTGATGAAGGAGCATCCTATGTGAATTTAGAATGGTATAATATGAATTTATTCTATGTGACATTGGAATAATGCATGAGATTGGAATTGAAGAATACATGGATTGACCCATATATATGACATTTTTTTTAGAGTGAATGGTATATTTTTATGATTAATTTTTAGTGGTGTTTTTATTCATTCTATTCCAAATGAAGTTTACTAGGGTGAATAATTACATTCATGCATTGTATAAGTTATCATAGCTTGACTACAAGTAGATTTCATGTATGAGTGATTGCATACATACATGTTATAATAGGTATGTGGTATATGTCATGTATGAGTGACCATATCATGATTATAGGTATGTTACAAGTTACATGATACAGGTCAATAATTTATGCATATTGATAGAACCATTGATTAAAAAGCTGATAAATTATCTAGGAATTTGCCTTCAAGTTTAGTTATTCAATTGGGTAGGGTATACTCAAGTAGGTAAATTAGGTAGGGCATACTCAATTAGGTAAAATATGGGGAATAATCAATGTTATATATTTATTACATACATAGAATGATTTTAAAGTTAATTTCTCATTCTATCTTCCAATCTTGAAATTATAAAAACTAAATATTGACCAAAATGGATTTTGAAAAATTAACTTCTAAATGGTAACTGTTACAACTCTAGCATAGATTTCATAAGATGCAGAGTGGACCTCATTCATTATCTTTTGTAAAATATATTTAAAGTATATAAAATGTAACATAAGTTAAATGTAAACTTATACTTATTTTACTACATTTAATTTTACTAAATATATACTCTCACTAACATAACCTATTTTAACTAAAACCTAACTTACTCTCACTAATATAATGGTGTAGACTCACTAAAAGCTAAATACATACTCTCGTTAACCTTTCCTTATAAAAATTTTCATTAAAAGGGAATATGCCATTTGAAAGACATGTTTTCCTTATAAACATGTCTTTAAAATGGCATACACCCTTTCAACATTTCAGTCTTTGAATTTTGCACTTTTCCTCTAAAATTACTTTGGGTATATGCTTGGTGAGGTTTGAACCTATCCTTAAATAAATCCATGGAGAAACCCACATGGTTTTAATGAAATTTATGATTTTTTTCATCTTTATCAACACATTTGATTAGATAGATTTTATTATTTTTTTAAAAAAAACTATATGAGTTTGTAGAAGGGAAATCATAGTTTTTGAATGTGTAATTTTTTTAATGTTAAACTATTATTTTTAATTATTAATTAATTTGTACATGACATACCTCATTATGGACTATATACATATCATTATAAATAACTTTATAAATTTTATTACCATTAATCAAAAGTATATAAAACCTATATGTCAACAATCTACACATCATTGGCTATAATTTTAAAAAAAAGAAAAAAAAATTTTCATGAAATTAAGGTCAAAAAGTTGTGTTCATACACTTACAATTCTAATTTTACAATTGTCTTGATTTATATGTGTGTGTGTGTGTGTGTGTGTGTATGTATATATGTATGTATATATATATATATATATATGTATGTATATATATATATATATATATATATATATATATATATATATATGTATGTATATATATATATATATGTATGTATATATATATATGTATGTATATATATATGTATGTATATATATATGTATGTATATATATATATGTATATATATATGTATGTATATATATATATGTGTGTGTGTATGTATATGTATATATATGTATATGTATATATGTATATATATATGTATACATATATATATATATATATGTATATACATACATATATATATATATACACACACATATACACACACACACATATATACATATATATACATATACATATACATATACATATATATATACACACACACATATACACACACACACACACAATTCTCAATAATCTTTGAAATTTAATTTATCAATATATGAATTTTCATTCACCAATTCATTTGTTTACTCAGAAAAAGTGTATTCATACACATACAATCTCTTTATCTTATATAAAAAAAAGTATCAAATATATCATCATAAATACATCCATTTATAACACTTTTATCATTTGGTTATTGACAAAAAATATATTTTTAAAAACTACATTCAAAATTCCACAATTCATATTCTTGTGTCATTGTCAAATTCAATGTCCAAGTGTCTCTAAATTTCTCTTGAAGTTCAATAATTATTATTTTGAGAAAAAAAAAGTGTCACTTTAAGCTCCCCCACCCACCTTGTCCCCCATTATCCTAAATCTAGCCATTATGTCTCATAAACCCAACTAAAATATGTAGTTGATTTCCCCTGAAAAACTACATATCATAAATATAATAATAATGATGAATAAAAACTATATCACCCACTAATTGATTCCTTATTTATTGAAAAATCATTCTAAAATTTATATTAGAATCATATAATTCCTTAATATTCTCAAATACAACTAATTCACCTATGATAGTAGTTAACAATGCCACCTGACTGCTTAAAGCATCAACTACCTAATTTTACTTTCTTGAGTTATGCTTGGAAACAAAATTATATACATGCACAAAATATATCCACTTTAGATACCTACTATATAATTTTTACCAAGTTTTCACATAACTTAATGCCTCATGGTCTATAAATAGAATAAATTCCTTAGGCACTAATTAATGCATATATTATCTATATACATGAACAAAGACATAAAATTTAGCATCATACGTAGAATATTTAGTTATTAACTCATTCATATATTCACTATAATATGTTATAGTTATTCATTATTGACTTAATAGTGAACCAACACCCACATGTGAAGAATCATTATCCATGTCAAACACCTTGTTAAAATATGGTAATGCTAAACAATTGGTCACCTTCTTATTCTTTAATAATTAGAAACTTTTGTTGCTACCCTTGTCCACACAAACACTTTTCCCCTTATGTAATTTGTTATTGGTGAAATAATAAAACTAAATTTATTAATAATTTTTTTATAAAAAGTTTCTAAACCATGGAAACTTCATATTTTTGATATGCTTATTGGCATAGGCCACTCAATAATTTCCTTCATTTGACATATTCATAAATGATAAATATAAAAATACCAAACTCTTCTACATAAACTTGCACTTATTCAAATTCACATAGAGATTTTCCTTTCTTATAGTTATATTACATTTTCAAATACTTTTCTTTAATCTTATTTGATATCAAAATTTCAAAAAAATAAATTACTAAAAACCTACCAATATAGTCTCCTAGTATTGTGGTCATCATCATGATAAATTAGTTTGGTGCATTGGAAAATTTGAATGACATCACCACGCACTCTTATAAGCCATCCTTAGTCTTGAATGGTATCTTCCATTCATCTCATTATTGAATCTAAATTTGATAATGTTCACTTTGTAGATCAATCTTAGTAAAGTATGTAGCTAGCATAAGAATATCCCTCATGTCATATATATGGTATTTGATGGTGATATTATATATTGTCCTACTATATAAAAACTTCCTCCATGTTTTTTACTTGTTTGGATTTAGTAATGTAGGAGTCTCTCTCTCTCTCTCTCTCTCTCTCTCTCTCTCTCTCTCTCTCTCTCTCTATTTACATTTTCTATTGGGCTCATCTTATAAAGTTATTGATTAGGTATGATAATTTAATTAAATAGATTTCATGTTAAATTTATATCTTTGGTGGTTAACCATATGGGTGATCATAAAAGATAAAACTAGTATATTCTTCCAAAAAGTGTTTTCGATATATTGGTATTTATATAACATTTATATATTCATTATTTGCCATTAAGGCATAATATAACCCTCTCATATTCATCTCCTTAATAAAATATTTTTTAGAAAACATGATTTATACCTTCCATTATTTATTAAGAGGCACTTAAACTACCTTTGAACCATCCTTACAAAATCTATATTTTTTCTCCTCTCCATCATTGATTGATTTCCTAACATATTGTCATAGTCTTTCCAACAACACATGGAATGCATCCATTGGGATAACATCACACCGTATTTCATCTTGATAAATCTCTCTTATGTAAAACTATATTATACCCTTATTATTAACAATAACTTAATTTTATTTTCTAAACCATGAAAGTTGGTAAGGACAAGGATGTTTTTCACATTTTAAACCTATTTTCTCTACCATTTCTCTGGAAACCTCATTTTCAAAACTTCAACCATCAATAATAACTTTAAATACCTTGCCTCCTAAATGAACCTATTTTGTAAAATATTTTTTCATGACCATGAGTCACCATTATCCCTCCCCTACTCTTTCCTTGGAGTAGTTATTGTTCTTCTCATCATAATATTTTCTTGTACATCTTCTATAGCTTCTAGATTTTGTTCTTATACCTTTAGCTCAACTAAGTTTAGCATTAACATATCCTATTACCTTATTTATTATGAATGAAATTTTTATCACTCAAATTATTTATTCCTTTATTCACCACATCTGTATCAAACATAAGTTCATCATGGGGCATTCCATCTTCTACCACTACCATAGCCTCTGTCTCTCTAGAATCATCTTCCCATTTGTTGATTTTGAAACCCTTATTTTTTATTATATTATTTCTCCACCCCATAAGATGATTATATTGTTATGGAATGAAACCAACCCCATCCCCTTATTGGAGATGATTTTCCTCTCTTCAACCAAAGTGATCACCAAAAATCATGTTTATTTTACTTCTCTTTTGGCTTGAAAACTATTTTATAGGAATATTTGATTCTATTTATTATATGATTTTTTATTTAATCTTGAATAGAAAATTTTAAATAATTTATGTAACTTTCATTAATTTTTACCTTTGTGTCATCATTGTTCACTCAAATGGATAGCTTGTAAAATTAATTTGTGTAGTATTGTACAATGCACTCCTTAGGTTATGAAATCTTCTATAGAGGTTTTGTGCATAATCCATAAGAATAAATGTTTGTCTTAGATTATTAACAATATAACTCTAGGTATTGGTTTTCTCCTTAACCTTCCTTTATATTTCATTTTTTAAGTGATCCCACTATATAATCACATGTCCCTTAAATTTTGTGCATGCAAACTTCATTTTTTTCTCCTCTACCATAACTTTCCTTTCAAGAAGTTTCTCCATACTAGTCAACTATTCTATCAACTCCTTTGGTTTTATACTAACCACATATTCTAAAACTTCCACCTTTATTCCTTCATTCCTTCCTTGTAATGCCCTAAACATATTTTTTTTATTAGATTTAATTTATCTTATTCTTCTTCCTCTTGATAAATTTATTTTTCCTACTCTATTTTTTCCTCTATGTCATTACCTCCTTTCCTTTATCTTTAATGTGTAATAATTGTAGTGAGATCTTCAAACTACCTCTATAATCATTGCATAATCATGCTCATTTTTGCATAGCCTCCTCATCCTATTTACATTTTCTATAAAATTATTTTTTAAAATGATTTTTTATCTCCAAAATAAGATTAAAAACAATATAATAATTCACACAAAAAATTGCCTTGAGTTGTTTTTCTAAAGCTGAACCTACTCTGATACTAGATGAATCCAAAAATCATGCACAAATTCAACACTCACAATTACATAGAAAATTCTTGAGAAGGAGAAAAATTATTGTTCTAATTCTTCCTTATCCATTAAATTAATACACAATATTCTTTAAATAAATCACAACTTAAAGATAAAGTTTTCATGTACAACTACAAATATTATTATTGAAAAAGTTACCTAAAGTTAACTAAACCTACTATTTTAATAATATGTTATACCTTTTATGGGCATACTAACTATCCCTTATTCTCTACATTTATAAAAACCATATTGAGGGTGATGTGCAACTCAAGTTCACACTTAGATAAAAAAAAATTAAATCTAAAAATTAGATTAAATTGAATTATGATGGAATTTTGTTTCAAAAGGATGCTAACCAATTAAACCAATTTATGGATGCATGGAACTCTTTGAGATATTCATCTTTTTTAAAATGATAAAATCAACTTCTTATGTAAAAATTTAAGGCCTCTACAAGATATGCTTTCACATAAGAAAGTTTGACAAAATAAGAAAACAATGCACGTGAGGGCCAAAGAAATGGTCAATAAGGCCCATAAAAATGTATACAATAATGTAATATGTTATTAAATGGACCAAAAATGTAGTGGTATGTTTCTAGACAACTAGGACTATACTTCTATAGTCTTGGAAAATACCTAGATGTCACACCAATTTTATTTACATGAAATAAATAACCATAGTCATTTTTATGAGAATGTTAAATGAAAAAAAAGTGTCATAAAACACTCCTTGCACCACTAAAATATGTCCACATAGAACAATGACTGAAAATAATAATGCATATGTTGTCGCATTATCCTTGCAATGTTCATGAGTAGGTGACCTTTCCAACATTGACTAGTATCATTTTAATTAGAATATAGAATTCACAAATGTTGGAAGCACAATGACTAAGAGTGAAGGAGGGTGAATCAATATTCAAAAAATTTCAATAAATTACCCTTAAATATTCATGAATCATTCAAAGTAACTTAGTGAGCTAACAATGATAAACCATCATACACAAGCATGAAATAAGATAACATATCACATATGTGGGAAAACCTCATGGGGAGTAAAACCCACCAAAACAAATATTGGAAAAACTATACTATAAGACAAAGTATCAAATTTATTTGAGAACCAACCCAACATGGAGCACCAACCCCAAATTTATCAAGCACTCACTTGACTTTAGCAAGCACCCACTTACTAGGAAGCTACAAACCCTTATGACTAAGCACCAACTCTATCAAAGGAAAACTCTATAAGCAAAAAAATACAAGTAATTTTAAACTACCTCTTAACTAAGAACCAACTCATCTAAGACCAATTCTACAAGAACCAACCTATAAGGAAGCTTCAACTTACTCTTTGACCAAGCACCAACTCAGCCAATCACACTTATTTCTTCTATTCTTCCACTCATCTCTCTATCTGTTCAATCTAAACTCTATCCAATGTCATATATCAGGTAAAAATATATGATGCAACTATAAAATCCTATAAATATACAATAAACATATTATTATCAATCCTTCAGCTCTACTCCACTTGATCTCTCTCAAACTGCCTCTAGGCTTCTTCGCTCAACTAACCTTCTTCAAGACTGAATAGGTCATATGAACCCAATATTCAAATATATAAAAACTATATGATATTCATGAAATTATTATATAATCTCTCTTTAGGGTTTAAAACATGTTACCTAACCTCCTTAGGCTCATTTATTTATCAATCCATTTTCTTTTTCTCAACTTATCTAAATAGGCCTACAATGCCTTGCTTATATACAAGACTCTTACACACCTCTTGGTCGATCACAAAAAATTAAGACCTTTGGTTGATTAAAAAATAGGTCTTAACCCATTTTTAAAACATTAATCAATTATGATTAGTCATCCACATCATCTCATAAGCCTTATTCCTTCTTTAGGTCTCATGGAGACCTAATTGCATTAGGCCTTCTTATCAACACGTTACCATTTGATCCCTTGGAAAACATTACATCTCCATACATGGAAAAAAAATTCACACAACATAAAAAAATATATTATCCAACATAATTTTATCTCCATAACACCTGTTAGGTCCAACCCCTTCATGAAACTCCTCTACAGTACTCAATCCTATTAGGCCTGTGTACACCAAAAAGTATGCCTTTCAACACTAGAGCTCAAACAAAATTAATTCACTAAATAATGATAAAAAATACACACACACACACACACACACACACACACACACACACACACACACACACACACACACACACACACACACACACACACGACCTCAAGGTCATTAAATAATTCATTAGAAACTTTCACTTAGAGTTTAAGGGTTCAAGATTAACTCATCTAAACATTCACTTAGAATTGCCAAAATACTCAAAACATAATCATGAAACATTTGGCCTCCAATACCTATATGAACACTTTCAAATAGTCATGATGCATTAAAAATATTACTTTAACTATTAATAACATCTTTAAACATAAAAATCATATGGTTTAATAGTAAAATATTGGTTTTTTAGACAAATATCATGACCTATATCTCATAGACCAAATTGAGCCAGACAAGCCATTTTGGCTTCAACATTTTCATCTCTTTTCCTAACCTCCAAATATTATTAAAAGAATTAAAATGACATATAAGTCCTAAAAAACATTTCCATGAACTTGGTTTCATCATTATACCATGAAAACACACTTGAATTCATCTTTTGATCTCTGTCTGGGTTTTGCACTATTTGCTTCATTAGGCCTCTTAATGATTGACCTAATTGGTTCACCAAATTTGAAAACATAAAGCATATAACCTGTCCATAAACCATCATGGAAATGAAATATGTGTCTCCAAATTATTCATAAATTTAGCTACTTTGACCAAGTCAAATTTTGATTGCTACAACAAATTCTTCACAAACAAGCCCTTTCCTATAGGTTCTTTCACTCACGTGACAACTCAATATCACCTATAGGGTCATGAGAGAGTCCAATACAAGATAAAATAGGTTTCATAAGCATTTAAATCCATTATGATATGATTTGAGCAACATCTTCTACATTGAGTCTTCATTAGGGTTCTACAGAGGTTTAACCCTGCTTTCACTATTAACAATTAAACATAAAAGACTGACCCTAATTCCTAAATAACTTCAATAGTAACCTTCCTAGTATATATTTAATATCTTAGGTTCTCATGAAAATTTCACATGTGCCAACAAACACTTGAAAGTCCTCATATTTGCATACCCTCATTTTATGCACTTGAGATACCTCTAAGCCACTTTCCATGCCTTTTATTGTAAACCATAACCTCATACTTCATGATCACTCCTAAAAAAACATTAATTACCTATATTAATTCTATCCTTCACACATTCACCTTTAAATCTAATCATCATGCCTCATTAAGCTAGGCAAGGCTAAAAATGGTCTAGGTGAAGTCCAAGACTGAAAGACCTACCTTCAAAGACTCACTTTAAAACACTTCTGAGTGAATACACACATTATCATGCTTACACAACCTTCAAAATGTCTCACATTCCTGATTTCACTTACCTCATCATGCCACCATCTCATACCATGACTAGGCTCAAGCTTCCAACGCACTTGACACCTTGACCTGTTCTTCCATGTCATGACCTCAACAAAACATCAAATAAGTAGACATAAGTTATTTTCAAACACTCTTATATGACCTATACTTTCCATGCTCACAAAATTAATGAATAATATCATCTATGTAACACCTTGTCTTTCATCTCTCCTTCATGTAACACTCTCTCTTTCATCTCTCTTTTATGCAAACTCTCTCTTTCATGAACAATCTTCCTCATGAAAAATTTCATGACCACAATATTTTATTCTTATGATGACACTATTCTTTGTCATGGAAACACTCATGGTAACACTCTTTTATTTCATGCACCTACTCTTTCATGTACTTTGACATATCACATACTATCATCATTCCTTAGTCACCTTTGACATCAATCTTCACAAGATGCTTCTTGATACCACACATAATCAATCTTGACATGATACACCTTTGACATCAAACTTGGCATCAGCCTTGGCATTATCCTTGACATCAATGATCTATACTTTCATGAAACCATAATACATTAGTTGATTTCAAATTCTCTCTTGCCTTCAAATTTTCTCATGACAACATCATTTGATGACAACACTCTCTTAATTCCCCTTGTCACATCAACAAACTGCCAACTAGGATTTATTCACCTTTGACATCAAACCTCACAATATTAAAAATTAATTAAAACATCAACCTTGATCACTAATCACCTTTGATAACATCATGCTACCAATTGAGAACACACTCTCAACAGGCTACTCATATACACAATACTCACTGATCAATACTCTCTTTATGCCACTATCATGCTCAAGCACTTGACCAAACAAAAGTTTGACATCAATGACCATTATGCCTTTACATGATGCATCCTTTTAATGTCAATGACAAAAAAATTCTAAAATACTCCCCCTTTTCCATTAATGGCAAACACATTGATGGTAAACGCACTACAATATAAAATCACTTTAAAATGGTACTTTTCCCATCTGTTTATTCTCCCCATTTTGACATTAATGACAAAGGGTAATCTAAAAACCACCATTTAATCCTTGGACCTGAACTTAGTTAAAAAAACACTATGAAATTATAAAAAAAACTCACCTTATGCTCATACCAGTTGTTGTAAACAACTTCTAGAATACTTGAATTGTATCTCAAGAAACTATGATTCTTATGACTTCTACATCACTCTCTTGACACTTCAAAACACAAAGCTAAAAATATCACCCTAACTCCATACTCTCCAATTGAATCATAAGTTGGAAACCACTCTTAGAAACATCTTTAAATAGGTTACTTCTCCCAATTCTAAACTTTCTCCCAAAACTTAGCTCTTTTCTCAAACTAGCCTTTTCTCAATCAATTCCCTCTTTGCCATTAAAGAAAAAGAGACATTTGCAACATTTGGAATCACATCTTTTAAAATAATAACTCATTAATTAGAATCATGAGAATATTATGAATCATCTCAAAACATGCTTCCCCTAACTCCATGTGTACCTTCTTCAAATGAATTCAAATAGATATGAACACTCACCTTGTCTTTGATATGACTAATATGTATCTATCACTCACTAGGCTATGCCACTTCTAACACCAACTAAAGAATTGGGGATTCCCCTTTGTTTTAATATCGTATTCTCATTACTTGAGTCATCAGGACTCTCAAAACATCCTCAACTTCCTTCAAGCATCCTGATACTAATACCAATTCTCAACACAAATCAAGTTATCAACTATTATAAACACATAATAACTTTTTGCTTACCTCTCATATACCAATCAACTACACAAGATTTCATCATTCTTCCATATCTATCAAAAAAATCCATCTTATCTCTATGACCATATTGGTCTTGTATACTAATCCATATTCTATATGTCTCTAGACACAATCCTATGCTCATACTTGCATTCCATACCATGGATCCTCATGAACTAATCTCCAGAATTAATGTTCATAATAACCAAAACTCTCACCTTTTCATATGAATAAAAGCTATAAATAAAATAACTCATACCTTGCAACATAGACAACTTATAATCCTCTCAAGATGAATCCTTCTTTGACAACAACCTCATGCTTTTATTTATAGAAGAGTATCTCCATGAAGCCTAATGGAGTCACCTCTTTCCATAGGGATCTCAAAACACCATGAACTCAAAATATTCATAGATATCCAAACCACTCTTCTCATCCATATTTCAATTATGAGATTGATAGTCCCTCCTTAGAATGAACTTAGGCTTGACTGAAGCATTCAACTCATCCACCTTATCATCCTTCTTCTCTTTGACTGCTTTGTCAATATATGCAAATAACAAGTGTTCTTGACATTACTTCACTTCTTATCCTTGCTCTACTTTAGTAAATAATCCATCTTGACTCTTGGGCTCAATATGATTAGTCTTGAGTTTCTTTGGATTTCACACCAATGTTTGACCCTTCTCATGCACTCTAAGAGCTCCATATACCTTTTTAAGTCTTGAGGGTCTTTTAACTTTATTAGGAGAGAATCCTACATTGGGTCCCATATTATGATAATTGTAGCAAACAAAATTATTGTACTTACCTCTTGACTAATCACTCCTCCTCCCATCGTTCCATGATAAATCATCCCTTGAAACCATTCTATAATCACTTGTTTTATGACCAAAGATATGACAAGCAAAACAATAACCATTTCAAGAATTGGAATACCTCATTACATTGGGTTATCTGATTAGTCTCTTCATGTTGACTTTCATGTTGGTACTCTTGACTTATTCTAAATTCTCATGCTCTTTATCAAAATTTCTCATCTTGTCTATGAGTTGCTCATTATAAAAATTGAAGGAATCTAGATCTATCTTTAACTAATCATACTTGTTATCTTTTTCCTCAGACCAACTTGTACTCCTAAAGATTTAGACCATAGGCAATACTTCTTCTACTTTATCACTAAACATTTTGTGCTTATTAAGATCACCTTCATGTTTTTAGGCTTGGTTCAAAGGACCAATATTTGATACTAATTATTGGAATCAAAATAACTGAGGGGGGGGTGGGGTGAATTAGTTTTAAAAAACTTTCAATCAATTACCCTTAAATATTCATGAATCATTCAAAGTAACTTAGTGATCTAACAATGATAAACCATCACACACAATCATGAAATAAGATAACACATCACATATGTGGGAAACCCTCATGGGGAATAAAACCCACTGAGATAAATCTTGGAAAAACTTTCCTATAAGACAAAGTAGCAAATTTAGTTAAGCACCAACCCTAAATTTATCAAGCACCCACTTACTAAGAGGATACAACCCCCTATGACTAAGCACCAACTTAGTCAAAGGAAAATTATGCAAGAACCAACCTATAAGGCAAATAAAACTCCATCTTAACTAATCACCAACTCAACCAAGACCAATTCTACAATCACCAACCTGTAAGGAAGCTTCAACTTCCTCTTTGACCAAGCACTAACTCAACCAATCATACTTCTTTATTATACTCTTCCACTCCAATCTATATCTAATCTATCCAAAATATATCCACTATCATACATAATAAACACATATATGATGAAACTATGATATCATATCAATAGATAATCAAAATATGATTATCACTTCTTTAGCTCTACTCCACTTGATCTCTCTCAAAACTACTTCTAGGCTTCTTCACTGAACTATCCCTCTTCAAGACTAAATAGGTAAAATGACCTTGATATTCAAATGTAGAACACATAAATGGTCTTAATGAAATGATTATTTTCTATTTACTAAGGGTTTACATCATGTTACCCAACCTCCTTAGGCTCATTAATTTATCAATCTATTCATTTTCTCTCAACTTATCCAAATAGGCCTAAAATGCCTTGCTTATATACAAGACTCTTACTCACACACCTCTTGGTAAAACACACACACTCACCACCTTATTTTTATTAAAAAATAGGTATTAAAAGATAGTTTAAACATGAATCAATCATAATTATTTAGCCACAACACCTCATAAGCCTTATTACTTCTTTAGGTCTCATGGAGACCTAATTGCATTGGGCCTTCTTATCAACATGTTACCATTTGATCCCTTGAAAAAAATTACATCTCCACACATAATAAAACAATTTAAAAAAACATCCAAATAGACCTTATCCAACATCCTCTAAGATCCATAACACTTTTTATGTCCAACCCCTTCATGAAACCCCTCAATAGTACTCAGTCCTATTAGGCCTGTGTATACCAAAAAGTTTGCCTTTTAATAATGAAGATCAAACACACTTAAGATACTAAAAAATGATAAATATATATATAGAAAGAATATAAATGACCTTAGGATCATTAAAAAATGCATTAGACACTTTCACTTAGAGCTTAAGGCTTCAAGATCAACTCATCAAAACACTCACTTAGAACTACCAGAATACTCAAAACACAGTCATAAAACATTTGACCTCCAATACCTATATGAACACTTTTAAAGAATATTGATGCACTTAAAATATTATCTAATATATTCAAAACATAATCAAACACAAAAATCATATGGTTTAATAGCAAAATATTAGTCTTTCAGACCAATCTCATGACCTTATATCTCACAGACCAAATTGAACCAAATAAGCCATTTTGGATTCAAAATTTTCATCTCTTTTATTTACCTCAAAATCTTCTTAAGAGAATTAAAATGACATAAGAGTCTTGAAAAACATATCCATGCACTTTGTTTCATAATTTTCTCATCTCTACCTGGGTTTTGCACTATTTGCTTCATTAGGCCTGTCAGCGATTGGCCTACTGGGATCACCAAATTTGAACAATTAAATCCTATAAAATGTCTATAAACCATCATGGAAATGAAATATGGGTCTCTAACTTCTTCCTCCATCAATTTAACTACTTTTACCAATTTCTATAGTAAATTATTCACAAATAAGCCCTTTCTTGTAAGGTCTTCTCACTCACCTGACAACTCAATATCACTTGGAGGTGACTGAGAGAACCCAATACAATATCCAATAGGTTTCTTAATAATTTCAATCCATTCTAAGCTGATTTGAGAAACATCTTATACATCAGGTCTTCTATAGGGTTTCTAAAGAGGTTTAACCTTGCTTCCTCTATTAATGATTGTTAATAAAGGACTACCCCTCATTTACAAAAATAATGCCTCAATAACTTCACTATGAACCTTCCAAATCTCTTATAAATATCTTAGGTTCTTATTCAAAGGTTACACATGTCAATGATTACCTAAAATTCCTTCTCAATTTTGCATACCTTCATTCTATTAACTCAAGAGAGAGACCTCAAAACCACTTTACAACATGACTTACCTCTATCCATGCTCTCCTTCACACATTCACCTTGAAATCTGATCCTCATTCCTCATTAGGCTAGGTAGGGCTAAAGAATGGTCTAGGTGCAGACCAAGATTGAATGACCTATCTTCAAAGAATCACTTTGAAATACTTATGAATACATACACACCTTATTATCATTCTCACACAAACTCTCACATTAATAATTTCACTCACCTCATCATGCCAATAGATCACACCTTCACCATGCCATGACTAGGCTCAAGCTTCTAATGTGTTCGACACCTTGACCTATCCCTTCCATGTCATGACCTCAACAAAACATCAAACAAGAAGACATAAGTTGTCTTCAAACACTATTTCATGACCTTTACCTTCAATGATCACAACATTCAAGAAAACTCTCATCCATGAAACACTTTATCTTTCATCTTTCTTTCATGCAACATTCTCTCTTTCATGCAACACCCTCTCTTTCAGGAATGAACTTACTCATGATAAATCTCATGACCACACTCTTTTATTATTATGATAATACTCTTATCTCTCATGGAAACACTCATATAAATAGTCTTTTCTCTCATGCACCTTTTCTTTCATGTACCTTGACATATCACATACTACCATTTGTCCTTAATCACCTTTGACATCAACCTTCACAATATGCTTCTTGATATCACACATAGTCAATAATGACATGATACATCTTTGAAATCAATCTTGACATCAATGATTTGTAATTTCATACAACCATAATACATTAGTTTCCTTTAAATTATCTCTTGCCTTCAAATTCTTTCATGATAACATCCTTTGATGAAAACACTCTCTCAATGCCCCTTATCACATCAACACATTGACAACTAGGATTTATTCATCATTGACACAAAACCTCACAATATGAAACATTAATGATAAGATCAACCTTGATCACTAATCACCTTTGACAACATCATGTTTCTAACTGAGAACACACTCTCAATAGGCTACTCATATCCACAATACTCACTCAATGATCAATACTCTCTTTATTCCACTACCATGCTCAATAAATTGACCAAACATACCTTTGAAATCAATGACCATTATGCCTTTACATGATGCACCCTTTTGACATCAATGACAACAACATGCTAACAACAAAAATATGACTTGTGACACTCCGTGTCTCACTAAATAATCACAATGTAAAATAGTTAGTGTTGTTAAGAAGGCACATGTAGTCACTTAGTTTATGAAATTCTAATGCTAAGATTTAGTTTACTAACCACTTATTACCTATATGGTCTATATCAGCTTGTTGAGCTTGGAAGATATCACATTTACCATAGTCTCAATTCAAGATCATAGTTAATGCGTAAATTTTTCCGATATGATCTAGGGTTGAATGAATTGGTCCTTCTCCCCACAAGGTTTATATGAAACCTATATGATTCTAGGTAATCAAATGACTAGATTCATACATTAATCTACATCTATAATCTAGTTTCAAGTTGACTTTATTTTCTAAAAAAGGCTAAGGGAAAGGTCAACCAAGTCTCATGTGACCTAAAAATATTCATCAAATAATCTAAGAAATCCATTAGTAGATGGACCATCTAATTTCCACCATTGGATCTAGCCTATCATATCCATCAAATTTAACTAGATCCAAAATCCATATATATCTTTAATAATTCCCATAAAGGCTCATAAACTCAACAAATGTTGATATACTCAATGGGGGAAGGACATGATGTTTTAGAAGATGGGACTAAAACTCATAATAATTCATGTTTATACCCTAAGATAGTAAATGGCCTTCATTAATGGTATCCCCAAGTCAAATAATGTTTTTGTAAGAAAAGTCTCATATTCATGATTTGGTAAGTATAAAACATGGTTGGTATGATTATGCCCCCTAAACTCAAATAAAGTCTCTACTACACTCCAAGAGTTTGAGTAGTTATAATAAGATAAAGGGGAAGAATCTTCATAGAAACCATTAATGGTTACCCCATGACCTTTGGCTCCAAAATGTGATTTAAAATGTTAATATCAATTATCAAGGTGATTGGTTAGAAATGGTTCCCCCCATGACCTTTCCCTAGCTTCCTAGTTTGTTCAAGTGATTTTATTATTTTAGCCTCCAATGACATCTAATAACCATTAATGAATGCTTGAAGTTCCAATATGAAGTATCAAGTTAAAATTTTATTCATATTTTATTTTTATTTTTATTATTTATTTTAATTAACATTAATGTTTGATTCATCATTGAACTATAGGCTTTAGTTTTATGGGGGAGTTTAAAAGGGAGGGGTGTCCTTGACCTTGCTTTCATCCTAACTCAGTTGGTCTCTATAAGATTGGTTTATAACCTCAACCTAACATCATTTTTTCCAAATTTCTAAACTGATGACTCACTATTTACAAATATCCAATTATTTTCCACTAGTGGATCACCGAACCGCCTTCGCTGACTATCACCACCTAACTATGGCTATGTGGGAAAAATCCCTCTATGAATAATGCATTAAAACTATGACATTTACTTCCATTTTGATTGTTATTTGTACCCTTGTTTGAGCACAAGCTCTACTTAGTGATTCCATGATTGATTCATAGGGAAAGGGAGGGTTTAATAGCTAATTAGTTTTGAGCATGGTGCCCATTTATTCTAACAACACCACTGACATTTGGATATGCAAAATCCATTAGACACCTTCACCACTATGTAGACAAATATAGATTTATCATACAAGATACAACATTATATCATCATAACCATTAGATGGGCCCAAAATATGTCTCATCCATTGTAGGCATACTATATCTCAACTGCCACCCATGGTAACTCTTCCATTTTTAGTTTCACAAATTAATTGATCACCAACATCACAATTTCACTAAAACTTGTTGCTTAGAATGTTCCAAACCACCAATATCTCACTTACATTTTGATCATGATTAAATAATCATTAATGTCTTGTGGAATTTTTAAATTCATCTCAATTTTCATTACTTGTTGACACCCTTGTGCCACTAAAAAGCAATCGAGTCATGACCTAGAAAATTTGTCCATTACATCAACTCAAACTAAAGCCAAAAATTAAATTAGACCTAATTGATTTTGTAACCCATCCTACTCAACCTACATAGCTTAAAAATGCCTCAATGCATTGTGCAAAATAGCGAAAAGACAACAAGTTTCTCCTTTATCACTTATAAATGTTGGTTTTATTTTGACTAATAAAAATAATTGTGGCACTTTGTAAAATCAATGAAAATTTAATGAAAATTATTGAGCAAACTAGGGACAATGATTGGCTATATAAAAAAATTAGGCTCAATATTACCTCATGATTATCAATACACAATTATACGACCCTTTATGTCCTGACTATGCATACCTTTGAGTCCATGCTAGCCCACCCTATTGTTTATTTTAATATTTGTCCTACATCATTAATTTTTATTGTTCTAACAATTTCTAACCTCTATGTTTGTGTGCGTTCTATTGAGAAAATTTATATTTTTGTGGTGTTTGAGAACATCTAAGGGATGATTATGAGGGTATAAATCCTCATTTGGTTAAAGGATACACACCTTATGATGTGGAGTCATAATAGAACTGTAATTTTCCCCAAAATCTCTCTTGATCCTCCTCGGATCTACCTTTGGTCCCCTTTCTAATGTAGGATTTCTCCACTACAACCTCCATAGTTTGTGGAGATAGAATTATTAATGCACCATATAGTATTGCATTCAAACCATGGACCAAATTATTGACCTACATCTTCTCATCTCAAAATTAGTCTGTGTAATCCAATAATTATAATAAATAACACTAATATTGTGCCATTGTATAACTAACCTTCTACATTTATTCAAAATTCCCTTCCCTTATCTAACTAAAGTTAGTAGATATATATATAAATATCTAAATTTATCCTAAAAAAATAAAAAAAATAATAGTGGAAACAATAAAATGAATTTTTCACTCCTTTATCATCCACCATACCCCTCCTATGCCTCTTAGAAGATGAGTGTCTAGACGAGTCCTAACATTAATTTCATAATTGTGTAAGGCTAAACATCCATGTAGATTCAATAAAAAATATTATACATCAAACCCATCAATGTAATGAGAAAGTATCAATAAATTTGGAATCATTGTGTCTCTAATATGATCCCTCGTCCTTGTCTTCAAAGGATCACCATATCTCAATCTATCTCTAGGTTTCTCTCTATGTTATGATACTCTTGTGTCAAGCTCTAAATATTAGAGTAAGGGTATACAATGCATAAATTTCTCACCCTATATCCATTCATAAGAAGTAAATTATGACTTATCTTTGTAATCCTATACAAATATTTATCCCTACTATGAAAATTGTACATAATGCATCTCTAAAACCTCCCTCACTTTGGATAATCTTTTTTGCAATATAAAAAACACTTGTTACATGAATTATACTATATTATTTACCAAAACCATAAAATATAAAGGTGGATCTAATCAATCATCATCTTGAAACTAAATTTCACCTATTTTAAATGTGTTTAAAAATTATAGGATGAGTGTTATGTGAAATTAAAAATAAAATGGACCAACAAAATAAGCTACCCAGAGATTTTAGTGTTGAAATTATGAAATAAAACTAAGTATCATGCCAAAAAATTTCATGAAAAAAATATAGGTCAATTATTTTTGACTATGTATAATACAATAAAATGACCTACGACACTCCACACATCACCAAATACTCACCATGTAAAATAAATTGTATAATTACCAATGCACAGGTTGTCACATTATCATTGCAATTGCCATGCTAACCTATATTGTAATATTTAACCTAATATGACCTAGTTAGAAATTTTAGACTCAAAACTTAATATTTAATGCTAAAATAATGCACTTGTGACCATCCCCTATGCACACTTAACATATTCTCGATTCTATGATTTTAAACCACTTTTATTCTACTTATATGTGGATGACCCTCTACCTTAAATCAAATATGATACTAATTATTCATATTCCTCATTTAAAATAGCCTAAGCCCATCCCTTTATTGATTCATACTAATTATTTGGTTATCTTTTCTCCTTAGATGAAATGACACTTTTAATACATTACCGTTAGCTAAAAGAGTTTGAATCCTCTAGTTTTATCCTCATAGTAAATAATGGCTAGTTGATCAAATTAAAATTCATCCCAATGGGTCCTATTTAATGTTTCACAAGCCCAATTTAAATAAACCCCAAAAGGATGACTATATAAACACATTTTATATTCAATTTATCAAAAGAGAATTCTATATTGAAAACACCATTTTTGTTTTAATTGCACAATAAGAGGAAACCACCTATTCTTACCAATTTTGATTTCCTACAACTCAATAAGACTAGATATAGGTCTAATTACACCATTAATGTCAAAAGTCATTATTCAAGCATCTAATCACACCAAGATTACACCAGCATATAACATTTACTAGTATTTTACATAATACCACTGTAGCATGGGAGAATAGATGGAGTTTTCTCCCTCTTTGAAGTATTAGTATGTTGGAAGAGATTAACACATAGGATATTGAGGTTAAGATAAAATTCAACCCTAATGCCATTTTCCATATTTTACATCAATGTTATTCCATTTTATCATTTAAACTAGGGTTTTAGTGAAGAAAAAGGAGCATAGCCACTCCCATGAAAAATTGAAGACATTCACATACATATGATCTATAAGAGAATTACCACCCATCATAATTTTCATATAGGGAACAACTTATTAACAAGATTATCCAAATGCAAATGCGATGATCAATTAGTGAAAGGTAAGCAAGGTTTTTCATGTGAAATCAATATGGGGTTTATAACCCCAACACTGATGATCATCCCACATATAAATTTTGTTACACTTGGACAAATAATTAAATTGGATATGATCGCATGTTCAAATGGCTTGAATAGGCTATGTTATCCATCCAATCATACTTTTCTTTACATAATATTTTTTATTTATTGGTTGAATTCATGCAAAGTTTTATCCTTTAAAAACACTCACCCACCTAATTTTGCATCACTTGGCAGTTCAAAATACCTAAAATTCATAAAAATATTTTTTTTCTTAATACAAATATGTTAGAACATGATCTTACCATGGCCCACATTCATCTCATCACCCAACCAATGAAGCAAAATAATTAGATCCATTGGTGGAATGACGTACCCAATTTCATGTCTAGATTTATTTAGATTTATGGTCATCAATTGGATAAAATATGGTGGTGCTCATATTTTGACACCTCTTTAGAGTTGAGCCATGTGATGCTGGAGCCTAAGAAAAACACCTTTTGTGAGAAATTATAGTTATAGGTGGCCAAATTGAGATAACATATCTAAATTATAGATAATTATAATTGTTGGGGGGTTTTAATATGAGAGTGTCTACATTGGCTTAAAATGGGGATTAAAGTTTCCATTTCCAAATATTTTTATCAAATTCTCAAAGCCAAATATTCTCTTCAATAGATTAAATATATTCATGAGGATGACCAATGCCTTAATGAGATGATAGACATGGTCAAATCCTTTATGATGTATTATTAACAAGTTTTTAAAACTCAATAAATTTCACTTAATGACATCAATCTCTTAACCAATGTCTTATGGTTGTCCCTTGCAAGTTATCTCCTAATTAACTAGTTGCAGTGATAGGCAACTCTCCATTAAAGGTATGCATAAGAAATTTATTCAAATGGCCAATAAAAAATCTCCTAGTTGTGATGGATTCCATTTTGAATTTTACTAAAAAATGTGGGACACTATTGGACTAGACTTATATTAATTATATTTCCAAGCTTTCCATACCTAGTACATAGGTTATTGTGTTAACAAGGGGTACACCAAGTTCATCTCAAAGCAAGGAGATAATGAGTTAATATGCAATAGGTGACCAATCAATTTTCTTAATGTCTCTTATAATGTCATTGCAAAAGTTTATCACTTCAGGATTTTCCACCTTCTGTCTTTGATCATACAACTTGAGGAAACCAAATTCATTCATGGTAAGTACATACTATATAATGTCATTATTGTGTGGGAGGGAATGAAATAGGCTAAATGTTATAGTCAAAAGGATATGTTTATTAAAATTGTATTTGAAAAATCCTATGATCAAATTAAGTGGACATTCATATTGACTATGTTAAAAGATGTAAGAATTGGCCCAAGTTTATTATAATTAGTTTGAATGTATTTTGTTATGCCTCTACCTTGTTTTCCATTAATGGAGTCAGATCATAGCAATTTCATATTCTTAGATCCATTAGGCAGGGTTGTCCATTGTCACCTTCTATGTAAGTTATCATTGTTGAAGATTTTGGTTAAATCCTTACTAATGCTCAATCTCAAGGACTTGTCGACATTATTTCCTTGATTCTTATGGAGCCTTTGCAACTTATTAATAGGAATTTTAGTAGATGACTCTTTTCTCACCCTCTTCGAGGATTAAGTCAAAGTTTCCATTTCCATGGATTGTCTAGTTATTTATTTTCTTGCTTTTGGCTCTTCCATTTGGTCACAAAAAGTTCAATGCTATAGACAATCATTCCTCCCTCTACCTGCCTAGGTGAGCCATTATGAGTGGAAATGGCTCTAAAATGATAAAATTCCCAAGTTATTTATAATTCCATTTTCATTCCATGCCTCCCCTTATAGCCTTTGGTAGTATGTGGTGGATAGGATTGAGAAAAATATTTTTTATTGGATCACTAAACCTTTATCATTACTTAGTAAGTTTCAAATTTTATCCAAGATGATTTCATCCAAGGATGTGTATTACTCCTCATATTGGGTTCTATCTAAAATATAAATCTAAAATATGAAAAATTAGTACATGATTTATTTTGGGATAATGCCTCCACTAACAAGAATTTATAAGGTGGCCTAGGAATTCTATTGTCTTCCTTAGGAAGTGGGAGGTATGGGTTTGATTGACATTTATCATCAGGGCTTAACTCTCTATGTCAAATTGATTGTATGTGCCATTAAATGAAATAAAGCTGACAAAGTCTTAATACATCATTATATTTATCAAGGCACTCCTCATGGATGCTCAACATGGAAAGGCTTAGGTTTTGTTAACCTTCCCATTCTTAGATCCCCTATAAAAATTATGGGGTCCTTTGCGATAAAAAGTATCTAAAAAACTTAGAAAAAAGTTAAACCTTGGTTGTTATGGAATGGATTGGTTTTTTGAGATGGTCTTTATATCAACCAACATTCTCTTTAGTGGTCCCCTATTATTAATTATCATGTCTTCTTCTTATAGAGGTGTCATGGCTATATTATCTCAAGTTATTTTGAAGAGGAATTTGTACAATGAAAGATTTGTTTTGAAAGAACTCTCATTTTTGGATTTATTGGGATGAATTCAAGCCTAAATATAAGTTTTATTCTATAGACAAGGAATCCTACGAGGAGATTATCAAAGTTGTTCTAGCTGATTTAATTTACAAAATCACTATCTCCTCTTCATGCCCTTAATAAAAGGATTGGAAATGGTATGTCAACACCCATTTTAAAAATTATATTATGAATGGATCTCAGAACATTTTCCTATGGTGGATAATCCCAATTCTAGATGGGATATTAACTCACTCCTATTAGTCTGGAAGAGACATTTTAAGACTTTTTGGTACACATGTATTGAACCGAAGCTTGCTCACTATTGGATGGTGGAGCCTAATCTTATTATAATGCATATTTACTAATAGGGGGTGTGGAGGAGAAATTCCCCCACACTATGGTTTCCACCCCAAGCAATTTTTTTATTAAAAATACAATGTGTAATATTGTAATTTTGTAGTAAATCTAGACCATTCACTATTAGGTCATAGATCTAATGATAGAAATTATGTTTGTTCATTTTTTCCATAATATGTAACCCTCCTTTGATATGAGGGAATTGTAATCATGGTGGCATGTAGTGTGTGAGTAAAGAGGATATGGTAATGGATGTATTACAAGTTTTTTTCCTTCATTTATTAGACTAATAATAAGGACTGGCTATTTTTGTGTCGACATAGCCCATATTGGGTGAACCACATTAAATTTGTGTCTCTATTGTGTTTTATTTTTTGCATTTTATTTCCATATTTAATTCATAAATATTTATCTATGTTATATATTTCTAACAACTGGTATCAAAGTCAAAAGTTTATTTTGCAGATAAACTCACAGGAAAAGAGGGTTCCTAGTTCGAGTGGGAACAATGGTAGAAGAAGGAAAGTTTAAGGTTGAGAAGTTCAATGGACAAAACTAAAATCTATAGAAGATGTAAATGGGGGACTATATATATCATAAGGATCTTTTCCTACCATTGGACATAATAGCAAAGAACCTGATGACTATGAAGGATGAAGATTGGGAGGTTCTAGATAGAAAGGCATTAGGAACAACTGTGCCTGGTAGTGTTGGTGGCCTTCAATATTTCAAAAGAAAAGACAACAACAGATGTAATAAAGGCATTTGATAGAGTTTATAAAAAATTCTCAACATCTAATAAGGTATTTATTATGAAGCATTTATTTAATCTATAAATGTCAAAAGGTGGGTCTATTGATGATCATTTAAGTGAATTTAATGTGGTCACAAATTAGTTAAGCTTTATAAGAGTAAATTTTGATGATGAGGTTAAGGCTCTTTTGATTTTGTGATTATTACCAAAAATATGGAATGGCTTGGTCATGGTTGTGAGTAATTTTATCTCTGGTTCAAACACTTTAAAGTTTGATGATGTCATTGGTGTTATTATTAACAAATAAATGTGATGGAAAGGCACAGATGAGACATCAAGTAATGATTTGACTATGGATCATAGGGGAAGACAAAAGGATAGAGGAAAGGGCCTAGGTAATTTTTGTAAGTCTAAGAAGGGAAGATCCAAATCTAGAGGAACATTGGTGTGTTGGATTTATGGCAAGAAAGGATGCCTAAAGAAAGATTATTCATTTAGAAAAAGAAAACAAGAAGATGCACAACAACATAAAAATCAAGAAGCAAATGTAATAGGTGATGTGTTACAAGATGATTTAATCCTTTCTTTAGATAACATTAATGATTCTTGAGTGTTAGATTCAGGGGCTTCATTTCATGCTACACCCCATAAGAAATATTTTTAAGACTATGTTCAAGATGATTTTGGACAAGTTTATTTGGGTGATGATGAACCCTATAAAATTATAGGAAATGGTAAGTTACAAATAAAATTAAAGAAAGAAAAAAAATGGTTTCTAAAATAGGTGAGGCATGTTCTTGAGTTGAGAAGAAATCTAATTTTAGTAGGGTAGTTGGGAAGTGAGGGTTGCACAATTACATTTACAAAAAAAATTGTGGAAGGTCACTAAAGGATCACTGGTAATAGAAAAAGGAGAGAAGGTAGGTGCATTATATTTATCTAATGGTAATGTTGACTCTTCTATATATTTAAATTCTATAGAAGCAGATACAAAATTATGGCACCATAGACTTGGGTACATGAGTTAAAAGGGGATGCAAATTATCCACTCAAAGAATTTGTTGCTAGATTTGAAGAAGGTGGATTTAGATTTATGTGAGCACTATGTATGAAAAATAGAAGAGAGTCATATTTCTCAGAGTTGGGAAGACAAAGAAGGATGAAAATTTAGAGCTTGTGCATACAAATGTATGGGGACTAGCTCAGGTATCATCCCTTGGTGGCTCTTCTTATTATGTTACTTTTATTGATGATGCAACTACAAAAACTTGGGTTGATTACATATGCAGAAATGTGATGTTTTTGATACTTTTAATAAATGGAAAGCTTTGGTTGAGAATGAGATAATAAATAAGTTAAAGTGTGTTAAATCAGACAATAGAGGTGAATATTATATAAAGTAATTTGATAATTATTATTCATCCCATGGGATTCGTAGAGAGAAGATGGTTCCAAAAAAACCACAAAAAAATGGTGTGTCAAAAAGGATGAAGAGGACAATCATGGAGCATGAAAGGAGCATGAGATTACATGTAGGGTTAGCCTTACAGTTTTGGGAAAATATTGTGGATACTATTGTTTACTTAATAAATAGAGGGCCTTCAAGTCCTTTGGATGGTGGCATTCTAGAATAAGCATGGACAGGTAAAAAGGTAGATTATTCCTTATTAAATACTTTCGGTTGTGAAGCATTTATCCATATTGATAAAAAAAATAGAACCAAGATTGAAGCAAAATATAAGAAATGTACTTTTATTGGATATGGAGTTAATAATTTTGGTTACCATTTATGGGATTTTGAAAATCACAAAATCATTAGGAGTATAGATGTGATCTTTAATGAGAAGGTAATGTACATAGATCAGTTGCAAGGAAAGAAACAAGAAAATCCAAATACATAATATGAAGTACTTAATGAAATCATAGGAAATGAAATTCTAAAAGTGCTAAAAAAAGAGAATGTGTAACAACTACTACAACAACAACAACAAGCACCTCAAACTCTTAAAAGTGTATTTATGAGATCTACCAGAGTAAGTAGACTCCCTAAACGATATTCTCCTTCACTTTATTATTTACTATTGACTGATGGTGGTGAGCTAGAAAGCTATGGAAAAGCAATGCAGGTAGAAACTAGAAAGAAGTGAGAGCAAGGTGTGAAAGAGGAGATGGACTACTTAGTACATAACCAAACATGGGATTTGGTTCAGTTGCCAACGAGTAAAAGAACATTGCATAATAAATGGGTTTATAGGTTGAAGGAAGAAGATGGAGGCAAAAAGAGGTAAAAATCTACACTTATTGTAAAGTGGTTTGCATAAAATAAAGTTATAGTTTTTAATGAAATATTTTCTCTAGTTGTAAAAAAGACTTTCATAAGAACTATTTTAAGTTTGGTAGCAGTAGAAAATTTGCACCTTGAACAATTAGATGTGAAAATTGATTTCCTTGATGGTGATTTAGAGGAGGAAATATATATGAAGAAGCCATATTGATACAAATTAAAAGGTAAGGAGAAAATATATTTCAAGTTAAAAAAGAGTTTGTATGGTCTAAAGTAAGCTCCAAGGCAGTGGCATTTGAAATTTGACATGTTTATAACAGAACAAGGATATATTAGATATCATTCTAACCACTATGTCTATTTTAATAGATTAGATAATGGTAGATATATTATCTTGTTATTGTATGTACATGACACGCTTGTTGTAGGGTCTAACATGTAGGATATAAATGATCTCAAAATAAAATTATCAAATTCTTTTGCAATGAAGGATTTGGATGCTGTAAAGTAAATCCTTGGTATGAATATAACAAAAGATAGGAAAAATATAAAATTAACATTGTCTCAAGAAGAGTGCATTAAAAAGGTGTTAGTCAAAGTCAATATGGAAGATGCAAAACTTGTAAGTACACCTTTGGGAAGGAACTTTAAATTAAGCAAGGAATAATGTGCTAAAACTTAGGAAGAAATCAATTACATTCCTAAAGTTCCATATGATTTAACAACTAGAAGTTTAATGTATGATATGGTGTGCATAAGACCATATATTACTCATGCAGTGGGAATCGTTAGTAGGTTTAAGAATAATCCAAGAAAGGAGCACTGGGATGTAGTTAAGTGGATTCTCAGGTACTTGAGAGGGACCATTGATAGATGATTGTGTTATGAAGGTTTAGATGTTACCTTACAAAGATATGTTGATGTAAACATGGTTGAAGATTTAAATGGTAGAAGGTACACAACAAGTTATATTTTCACTTTTGGTGATACATTAGCTAATCAGATTTGAAAATTGTAGAAGATAGTTGCTTTGTCAACTATAGAGGGAGAGTATGTTGTAGCTACACAAGTTACCAAGGAGATGATATGGATGCAATGGTTCATAGAAGAGTTGAGGCATAAATAGGAATAATTTAGGTTGTACAATGATAGCCAGAGTGTGATTCATTTAGGAAAGAACTCAACATTCCACTGAAGAACTAAAGATATATAACTTAGGTATCACTTCATTCATTCATTTTTAGAGGATGGTCAACTGAAGTTGAAAAAGATCCATACAAGTTAGAATCCTATAGATATGCTAACAAAATCAATAATAAAAGAGAAGCTGGAGAGTTTTTTCTCTTCAATAGGTCTTCAGGGATAACAAGGAAGATGAGAAACATGATAAGGTCAAAGTTTAAAGAAAATTCCAAGAGTTTTAGTGGTAGAGTTGCAAGAGTCAGTCTCTAAGTATGAGATTGTTGGATGGTGGATCCTGATCTTATTATCATGCTCGGTTCTCAACATGGGGGGGGGCACAATGCCACCCCACTATGGTCACTGTGGGGGTCCATGGGGGAGGTGACCTACTTGGAAGCTCCTCTAGTGGGGGTTAGGGGGCAGCGCTACCTAAAGTAAATTTTTTGTTAAAAATGCATTGTAAAATATTGTAATTTTGTAGTAAATATGGACTATTCACTATTAGGTCATAGATCTAAGGGTAGAAATTATGTTTGTACATTTTTTACCTAATATGTAAACCTCCTTTGATATGAGGACATAATAATCATGGTGGTATGCAATGTGTGAGTGAAGAGGATATGGCAGTGGATGTATTTCAAGTTTTTTCCCTTCATTTGTTGAACTAAATAATAAGTACTAACTATTTTTGTGTGGGCGTAGCCCATATTGGGTGAACCACATTAAATCTATGTCTCTATTATGTTTTGTTTTCTTTATTTTATTTCCATATTTAATTCATTAATATTGCTCTGTGTTCTATATTCCTAACAGTCACTTTGTTTGGTGTTTGATTCATCAAGGGATGCCTATTGGCATAAGGTTCAAGTAGGGATTATGTAACCTTGATGCTCATTCTATGTGCACCTAGAGACTATCATGCACTTGTTATGGGTTTTCCTAAGGCCCAAGGTGTCTAGTCTTAAATCCATGTTTTATTCAGGAATTTTCACCAATAACCCTTCAGTTGGTGTCATATTATCATCAGTGATAACCCTAATATGCCATCTCAAGTCACCCAAGTTTAACAAGATTTTATAGTTGAAATCATATTGTGGTTATGGAAAAAAAGGATCATAGTTTTTTATCTAATGTTGCTACTAACAATAAATTTTATATTTATAATAAGTCTATGGTTATTTCTAATGTAATTCTATAGATTCAATTTCAAACCAACAAAGTGACTATGGATCTTGATTACTTCCAACATTTCCTTCATCACAAAGGGGATGCCCCATGAAATGTTGTTCATGTTCATCTTTACCCATCTCAAAACTCACAACCAAGAGGTGGAACTAGTCCCCCATAGGGAATATTTTGTTGAATTTGATCTCGTTAGTTCTCTCATGATTGAGTTACTAATTATACACAAAAACGTCTCACTTCTACCCTAGATCTGTGTGGAATATGGGGCTCTTTGCCTCCTTGTTTTTCATGGGCTCAAGGATGGAGTTATTCTCCCCCTATGAACCAAAACAAATGGAGCTACCCACCCAGGGATTCTTAAGGTGGATGAAAAGCACCTCTGGACAAAGGATTTCCATGGCTTGCTTTGGCTATTTTGGCATGTCACACAAACTAAGACATAGAAGCTCAAGTGGAAGGTCATCACAATAATTATGATTCTTTTTGGGATTTATTCATAGGAGTGAAGGATCTTTTAGGTTTTTATTTTGGTGATCCACTTGATCAAGACACCTCTTATGTCTATTTATTTGTTATTGTTGTTGTTATTTAATATCATCTTTTTTGATGTTATAAAGCTTTCCTAGGCTTGACCTAGTTGTTTGTATTTTTTCTCCTAGACTTGGTCTACTTTTTTGTTGTTCTTACTCTTAAGCTAGGCCTAATCGATTGGACCATGGTGTGCTCTCTATCACCTTATTTTTTGTGAATAGTCTTATAAATGTTAAAATTTATATTACTATATATAAATATGATAAACAATAATATTAAAAGTTTAGTATGTGAAAAAATTATATTACTTACAAATTCTCAAATCCAAAATAAGAGGTAAAGTCAATTATAAATGAAGAATGACTAAAAAGTGTCTAGTAAATCCTAGATAAATGACTCTAATGATCCATTGAATAAGCACAAAAAAAAAATAAACATCATCGAAGGAAGGAGGCCCCATGAAACCCTATATTATATTTTTAATACCTTAAAAAAAATATTGAAGTTAATAACTACCTTCAAATAAACCCCCTCTCGGCTCTTGAGAAAAAAATTAGGTATGTATAGAAATCAAGAACTTAAACTGAGGCCATGCTAAGACCACAAATAGGCCAATAAATTGATAAGTTTTAGTTTATCTTTTGGGTTTAAGCATTATATTATTGGTAAAATTTATGGTAAATCATAAAATATTATAGATTTCAAGATTAACAAATAATATGTTTTATAGATATTTATTCATTCAATTATATAAAAGATGTGGGTGAATTGGTTTAGAAGTTTGGTTATTCCCAAATCCACTAAGGTATTGGTGATATTAATATAGTTGGTGATAATTGTATATGGCTTGTTGTCCATGTTAATATAACTAGTGGTAATGTTAATATCACAAGTGATGGTTATATACAACTTATTGGCCATGTTAATAGGGTTGATTATGGTAGCCCCATGGTTAAGATTGGTTGGGTGGGTTAGTTGGATTTTAACAACAACACCACAATTTGAAAACCTATCAACAACCCTAGGACACATCCAGGCTTAGGGGAAGGCATGCTACCCCAAAGAGTAAGGGGAGGGAATACCTAGGTGGCTCTTGAAGGTTGGGATATTTTATGACATGGTTGTTAGATAGTTGAGGGCCTTTTTGATATCTCATATATCAAAAAATATATAATAAATAAGTAAAAATAAATATGATTGATGATAGTTGTATACAGTTTGTTGAGTAGATTTATTTTACCCCTTATTAAAAAATATATATTTATACAAAAATAAATAATAACAAGGGCACAGAGCACTAAGTCCCTACGGGGAGTTTGAAGTGCTAAAGTAAAACTATGTTACCATTGCTAATTTTTAGTTTGATTTCAAACAAATGGATGCCATAAATTCTAGCCTACATTAAGACATAATATAAAACTCATGTATTGCATTGAAACAATATAATAGAAAATGCACATAGTAAAGTTAGTTACTAAATGTTGAAGCTTTTCTAGATTATGTTCAATTGAATAGTCTGCATTATGCATCATTCTCAATCACCCAAAATGATGATTATATAATAAATCTTAGTACACTATATTCTAACCAGCCAACCATGTCTTAACATTCTAGGATTGCATCTAAAATATTTTGGTTGGAGGATTGTGATTTCAAATGGAAAAAATAGATTGATGTTAACCACCAACAATAATTGCACAATATCATAAGATACAAAACTTATCAATAGACAAAATGAGATAACCCTCCCTCCCATTTTCTCTTTGCTTTTACCCCCCTCCAACACTAAATCTTAATCTAACTCAAGAAAGGTGAATAATTGCAAATGACATTCATTGATTATTGGCTAAAATTTGAGAAATTTACAAGAATCACATCAATTATTTTTACCCAACTATCTCATTTTAAATTTCAATATATCATACAAAATCCATCCAAATTCACAAAAAATTAACATTTTTCCATCAAGCACCAATGACCGAACATAGTGCGCTGTGAAAATTAGGCTACTAAAAGATTCTAACTCTAGCTGAAAAAGTGAAGGCAAAGTAGAACACCCTAGTCCTTACCAGAGAGGAAGCGTATTCCTCTGAAAATAAGGATGTAGTCAGGAGAGACGCATGTTTTCCCATTGCATAATCCCCATATGCCAAATATAATTTAATTTGATGTGACCTACATCACTTTTCTCTTCCTTTATGCACAAATTGTAAATAATTTAAAAAAGGGAATTTATTGAACCATATTTTGTAAATAAATATGAGTAAATCCCAATCATTGGTTATGGAATCCATAATTATGGGGTATTTTCATGGTAGAGCTTAACCAACACACACCAAATCCTAAATGGTACTAACAATAGCTATTGTTCCTCACATATTTTCAAACTTTTGTTAGACTTTTAACTGTAACATTTGAGCTAGTGTAGTCATCCATTTCCATTTCAATCCCTCTGTTAACAGACATGGAACATATGATGTGGTTGTGAAGTTCGACATGGTAGTTGACTATTCCATAGAAAACAATGGCGAAAGATGATGCATCATAGGTGTGTTTGGCCTTTGCACCCTAATCTGACATAGAGGATCTCAATATTATTGGCAACTTTTAGCAACAAAGGATTTGAGTTTCTTATGACATAGCCAAACATAAAATCAACTTTCAACCTAAAACTTGCACTACCTAAACTGTAATGTATTAAAAACTAAAAGGAAAAGAAATATTTTCCAAACTTTTGCATCTTTCTGTTCTCTAAATAACTATTTTGGTAAGTTAATGCTAGTTAGATTTCTTGTTATTATTGTATGTGTATAACTAATCTTGATGCTAAAAAATAATATGAATCTAGGCAATGTTTTTCTGTTCAAACTCTAAAAACCTGAAATTTGTTTAAATAATTTGTCCATAGCAATCAAAAGAGTTTTATAAGAAATATAGTGTTTCCCATTTCATAAGAATTATAGCGATTTTTATATGAAAATATGTATATGGCCCTCCTTGCCAGTATACCGGAAGGGTTGTAATGTTTTTTTTTTCATTTAAAAAAAAAGTGAAATAAGTGTTAATAAAATTTTATTATATAGACCACATTATCAAGCGAGTTTATATTTATGAACTTATTATTATATTGGAAGGATAAAATATTGAAAAAAAAAATGAATAACTTTTACTTGAGATTTATAATATGTTTTAATGTTTTTTAGGTTTAATATATTAATATTATGGTTGTTATTAAAATATTTGGTAAATTAGAGGAGATATAATTATTTTTTATTAAATATGAAATGCATATCAATAAATTTAATGTATATGAATAATATATTAAGAGGGTTTATGTGTTTTATATTTTCAGAAGAAAATATTGGAAAAAGTAAGTAATTTCTGACACAATTCATATATTGTCTAGTAGATTGATTTGGACTTGTCAATTAAATTGGTTATGTCATATTTTAGATAGTTAGATTGGTTATTAATATTGGAAAGCTCAGGACTATTTAAAAAGTGACATAACCAATTTAAATGACACTATTAATACAGTTAGTATGATGAATGCATATTTTTATATAAATTAGATGACAAAGCTTGATTTGTAGGTTATTGGGAGTGTTTTAACTTTAAACTTATATAATAAACAAGTTTAAAATAAGAAATGATTATTTGTAAACACAATTTACAACACTTATTTCCTTAACTTTAATTTTATTTCCAAAAGAGAGGATCTTATACCTTTGAAGAGTAGAATAATTTATAAAAGATCATATTGTATTTTATGAGAAAAAAGTGTAAATATGGTTACATAACTAGCATCAAATATAGTACTTACCACTATGCACTTGTCCTTACCATGAACCCATTTCCATATTCCCATGATTACTCTTTCATTAAAATCATTTTACCTTAGAGATATTCAATATCATGAACAACTCGCACCTTAGAACGAATTACCAAAATGATAAAAGCACGGTCATGATAGTGCAAAGTACATAGATCATATAATTAAAAATTACTAAGTAATACTACATTATTCCCATAATAAGATAAAAATGGTTATTAATTTGGGACATAAATGTCTTGGGACAATTTTTATAGATACTTAGAAAATGGATCAATGGTATTTATTTTTCATTATTTTATATATGTTGTATATAATTGTCTATGCATAAGTGATTGATTAATTTTTACATAGTTTTTTGTCTACTTCCTATCATAACCCTTGTATCCTCTAGTATTACTATTGTGATTGTTCATAGGGTCTTGACACCTTACGATTGTGGTATGTTAGTTTATCCCACCCTTTTGATTGGGTGGACCCATTCATTCCTTTAAATCTTTCTTATTTTTAATTATTGAAAATTACTTATGCATGTTAATATAGCTAAATTTTAAAGCAAAATCATCACCAAGAATTATCAAATATAGTTGAAAGAGGCTATAGTTCATGCATATTCCCTACATTGGCATTGTTCTAGGTAGCTTAGGTAGGATTTCATTATGTGAGATAATAAATAAAACAAATGGCATTTAAATTTTAAATCATGTATGAATAGTGAAAATGATAAGAACATAGCAATGATGTAAGGGTGGTGACAAGGTTGAAACCTAATAAGACATAGAAAATATTTCAACATAATAGTTTGGTCAAAAATAGTTGACAATGGCGTAGTGTCAACTACAAGTGTATGTGATGTTTACATTCAACTAATATAATCTAATTCCTAGTGAGTAACATCTCTATTACTACCTATATAATCCTAATAATAAATTAGGATCATTTTTATGGTCTTAGCATCATGTTGTAATTTTACTAATGACATGAAAACTAATTTTAAAAAGTGAATTGTCACTAAGATATGAAATTTGCATAGTGTGGGCAAAATAAAACATAGAAGATGATATGGTATGTAAAAACTAAAAATACTTAGGATGTGGATGCATAGATGAATAATTATATCACATGTTATGAGATACAGGTGGAAGGGGATACTATATAGGTGGAAGGGGATACTACATAGGTGGTGATCACCTTGGAGGATGTTTATTCATTGTTTGGACTTCCTATAGATAGGACACCAATGAATTATGATACATTGGATTCAGAGGATGACAGATGAGCCTTATCCCAGTGGGTGATAGGCTCAGATAAGATCTATCCTGGGTTTCACATGAGTTTGTTTGATCTTTATCTCATAATCATTTCATATATCTAGAAGGCCATGATTGGGCTTGTGACAACATGATTGTTGTGTCAAAAGTTAGATGGAAAGTACCACTATACATGATATCCTTGTGCCAATTAATTTTGGAAACATACATGCAATCGAAAAATAAGAAGATAAAAATGAAGTACTTAGGAAATAAACATAAAACATACTAAATCAAGATGGAAGGTATGTCCATGACATGGAACTCATAATCAAATACAATTTATCTCAAATTTTAAGCATGTAATTGTATTGTGACTTGGTTATAGTATGCACTAGGTATTATAATATATGTGAGGAAGGCCTAGTCCTACCCATGGTCTTACACTACAACTCACAAAGGGAACACCAATGAGGTGGAAACAATTATGTTAATTAAATAGATGTTTGTAATGTGTTAATTTGTAAGGAGGGCATGGTCATATATATGGTCTTATACTATAACTCACAAGGGGAACACCAATGAGGTGAATTGTAATAATTAAATGTTCTATTATGGTGATTTATGAGGAGAGCCTAGTCCTATCCATGGTCTTATACTAAAACTCACAAAGGGAAACCTTAGGGGGAATGATTAGTTAACAAAATAATATTTCTCAATGGTAAATATTAGGAATGTTTTGATGAAAGAGGGAATGTAAAAAGTATGACTTAGACATCTATGTTAAGACCTTAGGAAACATGAGGCATAATAGGTACAAAGGAGAGTCACTAAGAGTCTAGTGACTATCAAAATACAAAGGATACCCACTCACAATAAGCACAAAGTTGTATAGGAAAATATGTGAGATACTAAGATCAACTTATTTTGGTTATATGAAAAATAAAATTAAAATGGACCTTCCTTCCCAAAACATGTTCCCCATTCCCTAGGACCTCTTATAGATCCATCAGTCTACTATCAATATTAGGTACTTGTGTGATAAAGTAGATACCACTTAAAGTTTTTTTTAATTATTCTCCTATCCTATGACTCTATCATGAGGACAATTGTGGAGTTTGAGCTTTGATTCAAAGTAGGAGATGTGCTATGAATCATGTCTTTTAGTGTGATTAGACTTTTAAATTTATATGTTATCTTTTTGAATCATTGCCTTTGTTTAAATGATTTAGTTTTTAAATTTTTTATGCATTTTACAATTCCTCCTCCATATAGATTTGGAATAACCAAAATGAGTGACACAAGTGATACACATGAATGGTATTTATAATTTGGTTTAAAGGAGTCTAAGTATCCAAACATATGACTAAATAAACACAATAATTTGAAATTAATTTGACATCATACATTTATAGATAGATATGCAAACAAAGAGCATTAATATCACATATTATATCTCCAAACCTTGTCAAATACAATGAATGAGCCTTGCATAAATAGTCAAGGAAGATCAATCCTAACTAAGAGATCAGTTTAAGTGATCAATCATAACTAATAAATCAATCTAAGAAATCAAACCTAGGACTAATAGATAACTATCCCTAAAGGATAAAAACAAGTAAAAAATATCCCCATAATATCTAAGAGATAAATATGCAATATCTCATAATATATAAGAGAAGATTAATTAAATATTCACACATAATTGGGTGGGAATAAATAAATAAATCACCTAGGTAAACGTGAACTAAGGTAAATAACCCACTCTAACACCCCCCTCAAGTGAAGCTATGACCCAAAAATTAAGTGGCATATTTATAGCACGAGTCCCAAAAATAAGGTCTAATCAGGTACACATGTACAATATATCCATTAAGAATTTAAGAAATAAGATGTCCTCATGAACATCTCCAAAGAACAAATTTTAAAACCCCAAGCACGCTACACAACTCAAGGTATCAAGGTGATGCAAAAGGTTTTGTAAAGATGTTGGCAACCTATTGTTGAGTTAAAATATACTCCAAGTAAATAAATCCATCTTGAATGTTATGATGAATGAAGTGCATGTGAATCTCAATATGTTTAGTATATTAGTTCTCAATAGGGTTGTGATAAATGTGAATTACACTTTAAGTATCACACCAAAGTACAGTAGGTGAATCCTACATGAAGCCAAACTCTGTCAATAACTGATGAAGCCAAATAACTTGATGACTCATTGTGATTGTTTCCCTATACTCTACCTCTATAGATGAAAGTACAATAGCTTGTTACAAATTTAAAACCCAAGAAATTTGATAAGAACCAAGATAAAAAAGGTATCTAGAAGTGGAATGCCTATCATAAATATAACCTACCTAATTAGAATCAGTATATCCAACCAACTAAGTAGAACCTATGGTGTAGTGTAATCCAAAGTGGGAAGTTCCCTATAGATATCACAAAATCCTTTTTTCACCCTAAGAATGACTATCATGAGGAGCATGTGCAAACTGAGATACAAGCCCTACTATAAAATAAGTCCCAGGGTGAGTATGGGTCAAATACATGAGACTTTCAACCAACTACCTATACAATGTAGGATCATAAAGAGTAGTGTAGGTGGAAGTAAGAGTGACCCAAAACTAGAAAGGAGATGGACTTGGATTACAATCATCCATGCTAAAATTCTAAATTATATCGAGGGTGTACTTATATTGACTTAAATGAATCCCTAAATTGGACTGAGAAAATTGTAAACCATGGGAAAACTGTAAAAGACCAAAAAATTTCATTTCAAACTACACAAAAAGAGCCTATTGAATAGCCTGAATCTAAGAAGAGTTACATGTAAGAAGCAAATCATCAACACACAAAACTCGTATAATAATATTCTCCCCAACATGATGGATATATAGAGTATTATTTGAGTGGAGTCAAACAAAGATAATAAGTAGAATAAAAGAATCCATCTTCTTGTACCAGGATCGAGGCGCCCATTTGAGACCATAAATATACATTCATAGTCGACAAATAAGAGAGGAATCATGGAAAAGCCTAGAAGGTTTCTCAATGTATATTTCCTCCAATAAATGTCCATGTAAGAAGACACTTTTTATGTCCATCTCGTACCCTAGCCAACTCTGTGATGTAGCTAGAGAAAGTACAATGTGCACAAAAACCATCTTGACAATAGGGACAAAAGGCTAAGAGTAATCAATACATTTACATTTTGAGAAACCCTTTGATATAAGACATGTCTTATACTTTTCAATATACCCATAAATTGCATATTTAGTGTGGTATATCCACTTGCATCTAACCAACTTTCTTCCCTTTGGAAGAGTAAACAAATCCCATGTATGATTCTTCATCAAAGAATAATACTCATCTATCATCACATCATCTCACTCCTATATCCCATGAGCCTATGAAAACTACTGTGGATCCCCATAAAATGCCTGACATGTAAGTACAAAACTTGTAAAATGTGTATGATGATGTCTAGTGGGTGGGAGATCCTTTATGAAAGGTGTTATCTCAAAAACTATAGTATGAACCCATGTAAACATAGTAGGAATAGGATTTGCATCTAAATCTACATTTATAATCTCCCCAGTGTCCTCCTAAACTACATACTCAAATAAAGGATCATCAATATGAAGTGAATAATCAGCAATGAAGGGATAAAATAAGAAGAAGAAGACATGGAAGAAGATAAAGAATAATGAGAAGAGAAATGATCATTAAACTAAACACTTGATAAAAAAATAACATCATGACTATAAGGATCCAAAATTTGATAAGCTCTCATGTACTCACAATACCCTATAAAGATCAAGGGTTTGCTCTTCTTGTCCAAGTATTTCCTTTTCTTCTTTGGTACAAAATCCCAAGCATGGCTCTAGAAAACTCAAAATAATGAGACATCAGGCTTAGTTTTAGACCAAGCCTCCTCTAGAGTCAAATGTTCAAGTGCTCTATGTGGTGTGTGATTTTGAATTTAGTTTGCATAATTAAGTGATTTTGCCTAGTATATAGGAGGTAAATCCTAATAATGCATCATTTAGTTAGCCATCTCCTTTAAGGTTTTGTTTTTCCTTTCTACTAAGCCATTCTGTTGTGGAATATAAGGGACAAAATGTTGGTGAACAATGCCATGAGCTGCCAAAAACTCAAAAAACCATTTGCTGAAGTACTCCCCACCATTATCAGTGGGAAGCTTCTTTATAAAACTAGAATATTTATTCTTGACCAAAACCTTGAAGACTTTGAAGTGTGAACAAACTTCACTCTTTTACTTGATAAAATAAACACAAGTACACCTTGATAAATTATAAATAAATGTAAGTGGATACTTAGCTATATTAAAAGGAGTAGAAAAAAAATCAAGTCATAATGCATAAGCTCAAGTGGTACAATCCAAACTTTTTTTTTAGTTTCATGCAAGTTGGGGCCACTCTCATGAGACTTGTAGACAATTACGCAATCTAGTTATGGATTTTATTATTGGTCCAAACTTTGATCATGAAACACTTATTCAAAAGTATCAACAAGCATATGACATAGCTTTTAAAACCATGAAATATAATTCTAAATCCTAAAGATTTTAATCCTAAGTATTTATTTAGTCATATCTTTGGATACTTAGACTCCTTTAAACCAAAGTCTAAATCTCATTCATGTATATAACTTTTGTCACTCATGTTGGTTATTCCAAATCCATATGGAGGAGGAATTATAAAATCCATAAAAAAAGTTAAAATCCAAATCATTTAAACAAAGGTAGTGATTTAAAAAGGAAACATACAAATTCAAAAGTTTAATCACACCAAAAGACATGATTCATTACACATCTCCTACTTCTATTCAAATCTTAGACATCATAGTTGGCTTCATAATAGATTCAAGGTATATTTGGGTGTGGTATGACATTAGATTGAGATAGAAGAATAACAAAAAAATCTATAAGTGTTATATACTTTCTCACATAAGTACCCAATATTCACAGTAGATTGATGGCTTTGTAAGAGGTCCTAGGGAATGGGGAGCATGCTCTAGGAAGGTAGGCCCATTTTAATTTTATTTTTCATATAATGAATAGAATTTGATCTTAGTATCTCACCTAATTTCCTATATAGCTTTGTGCTTATTGGGAGTAGGTATCCTTTGTATTTTGATGGCCACAAGACTCTTAGTGTCTCTCCTTTGTACCTATTATGCCTCATGTTTCCTAAGGCCTTATCATAGATGTCTATGTCATAATTGTTACATTCCTTGTTTCATCAAAACATTCCTAATATTTACCCTTGAGAATTTTTTTTGTTTACTAATCATTCCCCCTAGGGTTTCCCTTTGTGAGTTTTAGTATAAGACCATGGATAGGACTAGGCTGTCCTAATAAATCACCATAATAGAAGATTTTATTATTACCATTCACCTCATTGGTGTTTCCCTTGTGAGTTACAATGTAAGACCATAGATAGGACCATGCCCTCCAAACAAATTATCAAATTACAAACATATATTTAATTAACATAATTATTTTCACCTCATTGGTGTTTCCTTTATGAGTTGTAGTGTAAGACTATGGGTAGGACCAGGCCTTACTCACATATATTATAATACCCAGTTCATATAATAACCAAGTCACAATACAATTAAATGATTCAAATTTGAGATAAGTTGTGTTTGATTATGAGTTCTATGTAATGGACATCCCATCTTGATTTAGCATTTTCTATGCTTATTTTCTAAGCCCTTCATTTTTCTTATTTTTTTTTTATTTTGTGTATGTTTCCAAAATCAATTGGCACAAAGCTATCATGTATAGTGGTACTTACCATATAACTTGTGACACAACAATCGTGTTGTCATAAGTCATATCTTGGCCTTCTATATATATGGAATGGCTACAAGATAAACATAAAAAAAACTCACGTGTAACCCATGATAGATCCTATCTAAGCCTATCATCCATTGGGCTAAGGTTCGTCTCTCATACTCTGAATCCAGTGTATAATTATTCATTGGTGTCCTATATATAGGAAGTCCAAACAATGGATGGACATCCTCCAAGGTGATTACCACCTATATATTATCTCCTTCCACATGTATCTCATAACATGTGATTTCATTATCCATCTGTGCATACACATCCCAAGGATTTTTATTTTTTACATACCATATCATCTTTTCTATGTTTTCTTCTACCCACACTATGCACATTCTATATTTTAGTGACAATTCATTTTTTAAAATTATTTGTCATGTCATTAGTAAATTTGGATTTGATTACAACATGATGCTAGGATCATAAAAATGATCCCAATTTACTATTAGGATTATATAGGTAGTAATAGAGATATTACTCACTAGGAATTATATCATATTAGTTGAATGTAAACATCATGTACATTTGTAGTTGATAGCGAGTCGTCATCAACTATTATCGACCAAAATATTATGTTGAAATCTTTTCCAAGTCTTACTAGGTTTCAGCATTCTCACCACCCTTTCATCATTGCTTTGTTCTTGTCATTTACATTATGCATGTGATTTACAATCTAAATGCCATTTATTTATTTATTAGCTCACATAATGAGATCCTACCTAAGTTGCTTGGAATAATGCCAAGGTAGGGAATATGCATGAACTATAGCCTCTTTCAATTATATTTGATAATTCTTGGTGATGACTGTACTTTAAATGTTGGTTATATTAACACGCACAAGTAATTTTCAATAATTAGAAATAGGAAAGAGGTAAAGGAATGAATGGGTCCACCCAATCAAAAGGGTGGGACAAACTAACATACCATAATCGTAAGGTGTTAGGACCCTATGAACAATCATGATGGTAAGACTAGAGGATACAAGGGATATGATAGGAAGTAAACAAAAAATTGTGGAAAAATTAATCTATCACTTATGCATAAATAGTTATATACAACATATATAAAATAATGAAACATAAATACCATTGATCCATTTTCTATACAGACATTAGCAAGACATTTATGTCCCTAAATAATAGCCATTTTAATCTTATTATGGGAATAATGTAGCATTACTTAGTACTTTTTAATTATATGATCTATGTACTTTGCACTATCATGACCTTGATTTTATTGTTTTGGTAATTCATTCTAAGGTACAAGTTATTCATGATATTGAATATCTCTAAGGCACAATGCTTTTAATGAAAGAGTAATCATGGGCGCATGGTAAGGACAAGTGCATAGTAGTAGGTACTAGATTTGATGCTAGTTATGTAACCATATTTACACTTGTTTTCTCATAAAATACAATATGATTTTTTATAAATTATGCTACTATTCAAAGGTATAAGATCCTTTCTTTTGCAAATAAAATTAAAGTTAAGGAAAAAAGTGTTGTAAATTGTGTTTAAAAACAAGCATTTCATCTTTTAAACTTATTTATTATAGAAGTTTAAAGTTAGAACACTCACAATAACCTACAAAACAATATTTGTTATCTGATTTATATAAAATTATGTGTTCATCATACTAACTATATTAATATTGTTAGTTAAATTGGTTATATCACTTTTTAAATAGTCTCGAGCTTTCCAATATTAATAACCAATCTAACTATGTAAAAGATGACAACCAATATAATTGACAAGTCCAAATCAATCTACTAGACAATAAATGAATTCTGATCAGAAATTACAATAGTGGCATGAACACACCTGTCCTAGGAATCAAACCCTAGCTAAAACTCAGAGACTCGATGGTGCTTGGAGAGCTTAAGTCAGGGAAATAATACAAAAATGGCCATTATATTTTGATGTCATTTATGCAGGAAATGCTAAATTATTCTGGTCAAGGCCAAGCGAATGAGTTAAACAAGATACACACAGATTCAAACCTCCATTATTTTTTAACTCTAATAAAAAATTTAAAAAAAAAATAATCACTAACCAAGTCTTAAATGTTAAGGGCCTTTTGATATGATATTGATGAGGCTTGTACGGCTACAAAAATTTTCTAGGAAAACAATGGCATTTCCCTGAGATTGTGCCCTCTTTATCCATTCAAGCCTTGGTCATAGAATTTCCTTGAACTACAAACAAAAAATATTAGTAGGGTAGCTGGAATTCTACTATTTTTTATATTCATAGCATATTTTACATCAAATTTAATTGCTATTGAGGGGAAAGGTAGGATTTTTCAAATTTGAAATTACCGCTCTGATTATGGCGGACATGGTAATTAACAGAGTGCACAAGAAACAAAAATAGAAATGGAACGGTAGGAATGGGAGATGAAAAATGGTCATGGTCATGATCCCCATCACAAATAGACAATCACCATCAGTTTAAGTCACCAAATTTTATCGGTGATGACCAACATGCACCAGGAGTTAGCTTGTGTTGATTATGCTCATTGATTTTCCACCCAATTCCAGAATGACTAACATCAGATGTTTTGTAGTGGTTGTCATTATAACTTGCCCAATGCATGGGATTCTCGAGAATTACAAAACATTGATGAGTAGGTAAGTATATTGTCAACGTTAAAATTAAGAAAAAGTAATGATTAGGGGTTCCATTTGGGAGTTGTAGTTGTATCGACCAATGAAAAATATTTTATCCCACTTATGCTCTAGCAATTGAGTGCTCTCATGGGTGTCTCTTTGGATGACTCTCACCAAACTGTTGTCCAGGTGTTTGGGAATAAGTCATGCAAGCAGATTTGAGGTAGCAACAACTATTTCGGAGGGCTTCAAAACCACTGCATTTCCAGCTGCAATGGAGCCTATCATTGGTGCTATAGGCAAATCTATACCACATAAAACAAATTGAATGTAAGCACTGCTCCAATACCTTTACTACTTCAATGCAGGCTAAGCTCAAATGAGACTTACTAAAGGGGAAATTCCATGAAGAGACGGAGGAAGGAAAAATATGTATCACTTTCGCAACATACAACTAAATGATTAAAATATGTAATTAATCCTTTATTTCCCTTGACTTTATGCCACGTGCATGGATTGATGATTTTATAGAAGAAAGACTCAACCTCATAAATACAAATATAAAAGCATGTGCATCCCTCTTGGGTGTGAAGCCAGGGTGCTACCCTTGTGCCCTTATGCAAAAAACAACAAAAAGAAGACATTGTATCAATAAATAACATTTTTTTCCTGGATTCTTCTTCTCAAGAGCAACAATTAGATATGAGGACACAGATTTAGACTATAGGAAAACTAGAAATGAATTATGAAAAAATAAAAATAAATACAAAGACATAATGAAGGAGGTTGCACTAGAGAGTAAAGGAGAGAAGCAAGGTTGGACTCTCTGTAGACACCTAAAAAGTGTCTAACCCTTTGTCTTCCTCTCTCCCCTTGGTCCCTTGCCACTTCGACTATCCCTAACCTACCTAGGTCTTATTAATTGAAAATAATCATCTATTTTTAATTAAATAAGTCCATTTTCCTTCTCCTTGCCACCTCGCCACCCTAGGATACCTTCCTTAGATCCCCTTTATTCCCCACATGGCCATTTAATGCCTAAGACTCCCATTCCAATCTCTTCACTCGCCCATTTAACCCCCATCGACTGTTTCATCCTCGCATTCATTTAACCCGGCGGTTGGGAAACGGATGAAAGGCTATTTTTAGCCTTTCTCCGGCCTTTTAGCCACCGACGTCGGTCAACCGTCGACCGACGTCGGTGATATTGCCGGCGTCGGCACCTTTCATAATGGCTTCTTCACTGTTATTTCCTCCTCTTCGCTCTCTGCGTCTCTGTCTGGTATCCTGGCTCTTGAATCTTTGCATCAGACCCTTGTATCCATCCTTTCACTTGACCTCTCTGCCAATCAATCTGACTCTCTCCCTCAGGTACACAGCAAGCTTCTGCAAGTGAACAATCGGGATTCTTCATCAGCAACAGGGTTCACATCTGGCATCATCAACAACAAGATCAACACCTTCTTCAGCAGGGCACAGGTAAGTACTCTGTTTGTTTTCTTTATGCTTTCTAGTCATCTGCTTTTAAACTAGATTCAGTACCTCTTTTCCCCAACCCAGAGTGCTAACCAAACTAGGCAGACCCGAATTCCTATCTCTCTGATCGGCCTCCTTTATTCGACCAGAACCTGCCTAAAACCCCGTCTAAGCCTATTGCCCCGACCGACGCTGGTCATTACCCCCACCGACATCGGTAGACTAATCGACATCGGCACCTTTGACCACCGACGCCGGCGACTGCAACCATTTCGACAGTTTCTTCTAGGTAAGCCTTTGCTTCCTTTTCTCTTTCAGTTTGCTATCATTTCAGTCTATTTTAGCATTTTGTCCTTTATCAGTCATTCATCTTTTATCAAAATAGTGGGTTGACCTCCCTCAAGGAAGTTTTCATACTTCTGGGAACAAGCTTTCACTTGGCAACCCACCGCCTATCCATCTAATGCCTTTTTGTCCAAGTTTTCTTCTTTGCAGGTGTCATTCCTCCACAGCCAAAGAGGAGTGCCCACAACGATGCACTAAAACGAACATAAAACTTACTTGAGACAAGGCCCGACTGGGATTTCATCCCCCAGCGGATACCTTACCCGTCCCGGTGACTCTACTTGGATTTCATCACCAAGGGGGAAGCCCACTCCGTTCTCTGGCGGAGGATAAACTCTAGGTGAGGTATATCTTGGCTAAGCGAGACCAGCTAACCACTGGAATCGTGAAGTGAGGGGAGCTTGCTCCTTAGCACCAGGCCACGTACCAGACCCTAACACAGATTTTTGAGCACCTAAAACAAGACCCGAAACAAGCTCTAGACTACTTCTTCTAGGACCTTCTTGACAGCCAATCTCCCCAAACATTCATCTAAGGCATAAGCCACAGCTTCTAAAGTTAATTCCTAGGATTTATCGCTTAGGCTTGTCCGTCACTCTCTGTTTTCCTCTTCTCATCTGTTTGTTTGAGTGAGTGAGGACGCTTTCTTCATTATTTTTCCAAGAATCTTCAAATCTTTTGGTTCTCTAGAAAACATAGTCACCGGCATCAGTTCTTCCACCGACGTCGGCTTTCCCCTGTCACCGGCATCGGTCCAGTCACCGACGTCGGCTTTCCTTTCTTACCAGCATCGGTTATCTGACCGACGTCGGCTATCTTTCTTACCGACATCGGTTTTTCAACCAACGTCCGTCTCTATCACTGTCCTTTTTTTTTTTCAAAACCAGCAACCTAAAACCTATCCCTTCTCTGTCAAAAACTCCATTCTAAGTTTTTGGAACTGCAAAAACATAGTTTCTGGAATCTGACCCTCCTTTTTGACCACGTTCCCTCGTCCCTAACCAGTCCTATCATGGAGTTCCACTCAGAGACTGAAAGAACTCCTACAGGACTGACCCCGACCCCGACCCCGACTCAAATTCCCATCATCCCTGAAGGGGACCAAGATTTCGAGAGATTCTTGGACCTCAATACCGCAGCCCTTCAAAACTATCTCGCGAGAAACCCAACGTGAGACCTTTCGGGTGACGTGGCGATGACATCCACACCATTCACCACCCAACCCTTTATGACTCGGCCTTTCACATCAACCATTAACCCGACCATGGCCAATACGCAAAGTTTGGCCTCCCCGGCTATTTTTAGACCGACCTCCATCGGGGTTCCATTACCCCCTCAACCACCTACAATTCAACCAAGTTCTACATCATATCAGAACTTGATTGTCTCGACCCCTCACACTCTTGCGCCCACAAATGTAGGAGTGCCAACCTCTCTTTCTACCAGTGCCGCCATTCAACCACCTTTGGCGGTGCCCAGTCAACTTATACCTTCGACCTTCATAACGCAGCCACCTTTAGCCTCCACTCCTGCCCCTGCGACTAGTCATCCGTACATTGTACAACCGACTATGTCGCACGCCTCCTTTAGCCTCTTCCAAGCGCCTTACAACCTAGGGGGCGCTCAACCTGCCAATCTGTCAGCAGACATCATTAAGATGCTGATGGATAAAATGTCCAGTCTCGAAGCCTCCATTTCCAGTTCAAGCAATACTTTGTTATATGAGCAAATTTGCAATGAGCCCATCCATCCTTTCGTCCCTATTCGACCATACCCTAACCATTGGGAGCTTCCTAAATTCACTCGCTTTCAGAGTAAGGAAGACCCACAACAACATCTACGGGCATTTAGACATGCCTGTTACCTTATTGCCCACGATGATGCGTTATTATTACGCACGTTTCCTATGTCACTTTCTGGCCCTGCCCTTGACTGGTATAGCTCTCTTGCCAGACATTCTATCTTTTCATTCATCCAACTCACCCAATTATTTCTCGACCATTTCTCTATTAACATTACTAAGCAAGTCTCAATCACAGACCTTTACTCCATCAGACAATTTGACGACGAATCTGTAGTCAATTTTGTCGCTCGTTGGAGAGCCCTGATTAACCAGCTCTCCTTCTCTTTGCCTCAACCTGAGCTCATCGAGCTCTTCTCTTGAGCATGTGCCAGACACATCTCTTCTACTTTGTGGATTCAGACATTCCGCACTTTTGACGAAGCTTTCATCATGGCTCGAAAGCTCAAACTCCGTGCCCTTGAAGAAGATAAGGTCAAATTACGTAATACCAATGCAAAATCTACTGGCCATTCTTCTTCCAGACCTTCTTCTTCTACCAACTCCAAGTCCAAAGGAGTGGCCAACACTGTGGTCATTATATCACCATCCTCAACAACAATGAATTACTCTCAACCTTCGACATCTTCCAGCATCACCAAACAATTCCAACAACGGTACATTCAGCGTTCTTACACTCCACTTGGAGAACCATACGCTTCCGTTTTGTAAAAACTTCTCAAGCAAGGGGTCCTCAATCTCCCTCCAATTCGACCACCTCAATTTGACCCCTCTAAAGCCCTCCCTACATGGTATAGAGAGGCCGACTTCTGCCACTTTCACCGCATCCAAGGCCATGACATTGACAACTACCGAACTTTCAAAAACATCGTCCAAGACATGATCGACAAGGGGGATCTTGTTTTAGATAACCCAAATGCCCCACCTAACCAACATATTGACATTTTCAAACAACCATTTCCGAATCATCCACCTACTCAGAGCAACGTCCAAACCATAACCAAAGATTCTCATGACCATGACATTCACACGATTAACACTATCTTACCTCTTGTCTCTAACCAATCTCTTTCACAGGTAGAAGAGTCTTCTTCTCCTATTCGTCTATCACAAGATGAAGAACCCTCTTCTCCTATTAGTCCTCCATCTATTTCTCCTATATTGGAGGACGCCTTGACCACACCTACACCATTAAGCCCACCTCCATCTGAAGACCCTACCTTGCCTACTCCTCAACTACAAGTAGAAGGCACGATCATCCCTGCCTCCTGTCATCTGGAGGAGCCACACTCTCCTATTTCTTCTCCACCCAGAGAAGAACCAGTCTCTTTACCCATTTCAATCGAGGAAGACCCAGTCACGGTTTCCTCTTGCCCTTTGCCTGAGATTGTTACATCTCACTCACCTTTGTCCACATCCAAACCCAAACCCACATCTGACCTTGCCTCACATAATAGTGGCCCTCGACCCAAACTAACGAAAGTCACTATACCACATCGGAGAATTTCTCCCCCACCTTCATCATTGCCTTCAATCTTGAGCCCTCATCCGTCCACTTTAATAGGAGTACTGCCTACTCCCATCCTTCACAGAGGCACGTCACCTCCATTACTCCCTCAACCCATCAAACATATATCTCCCTCAAACCATCAACCAACACCTCTTATGCCTCTTAAACCAAAGTCATCAACCCCTACTGCAACAAGACATTTAGACCCACTAGCAGGTTCTTATACCTTGCTTTTACGGCAATTGTTGCAGTCCTCTCACCTCGACCTCCTGCCTCTCAGACCATATCAATCTCTCAGACCAAAACCACCCTGGTTCGACAACACTTGCATTTGCGCATATCATCGCACACCTGGACACGACACGGAGCATTGTTGTGCCCTCAAGGTTGCCATTCGCCAATGTCTGGCGAATGACACCTCTCTTCTCGACCACGTTATCAATAAACCCTCAACACCGCCTCTCTCATCGACTCTCAGATCAAGACCCTCTTGGTTTGACAAATCTAAATTTTGCAACTATCATCACACTCCGGGACATGACACTGAGCATTGTTGTGCTCTCAAAGCTGTCATTCGTCAACACCGGAAAAAGGATTCCCTTCTCATCAAGGACCCTCTTGACCACCTCTTCGACAAAACATCAACCCCGACTCATGCCCCTCCAACCTCATCACTTAAATCAAGATCCCCATGCCAGACTGTGGTCCCTTTGCCGCCTTTGACCCCCTTATTCGACATTAATACCATCCATCTGACCACTAAACCTCAACCGACCTTAATCAATCTTTCAAACATTCTCCCTACCCGCTGGGGGAATTCATCCTTCATCCAAACCTCGACCAACTTTTCAACCCAGTCTCTACCACATATCAATCACTCATTTAATCTTAAATCTCGACCAAGTATCCATCGACCCAACCCCCGACCAATTATTCGACCAGTCTCAACCAAAATTCAACCAAATATCAATCAACCAGACCTCTCGACCAAACATTCAACCTTTTTCAACCAACCAACGACAATGTCAACCAACTTCACATCCATTAATCAAAGCCTGACTAATCTCGAAAGAGGCAAATTGGGGCAAGTTTGCTTCTAATTGACTCAGACCTTAACGCACTAGCATGGCCCAGGGACTTATCAGACCTTGAGCCCCCCTTTCTATCTTGCATCTTCGACCATTTCTACTGTTAGTCGAGTGTTCGATCACTTGACGTTTTACTTGAGCTCGTCCCTTGAGCAACCCCTTGTCATTGTCATTCCTTTTCCTATCAACCCTGCTTCCTAACACTTGTCAACCCTGTTATGATGCATGGATGCTTTGTCCTAATAAAAGGGGAGTCCTTGAACTTCTACAGTCTTGTCCATGACCCAAAAAAAAAAAAAAAAAATCAAAAAATATATCAAGATGTCAAAAAACATATCCAAGGTCACAAAATCAAAGCAAAAATATAGACCACTCCCTCGAAGGATGACTATGACTAAATCTTGCTACAAACAACAACCTTTCTTAGAAGGTTCCCGCATTGATCAGCTTCGCAACATGACCACTCAATTAAAAGACATCTCTATGTAGGCTTCCCGCATCGATCAGCCTACACCAAAAAAAAAAAAAAAACGAGTCATGGACTTGGTTTGTAGTTGTCTCAGGGTCTCCTATAAAAAGGGGCAAGGTTATTCCTGCTCTTAAACTGGGTTACCCTATCCTCCTCCTATCACCTGCTCAGGGGACTTCGAGCTCACTTTAATGTCAAAGTGATTCGATTACCGTTCTAACACAACACTGGTCCACGACGTAACGCATACACAGGGCTTTTGTTCTAACAACCCCTATCCATGCTGTCCTTTTTGGTCTTTGTCAATGAAAGAGCAATTCGCCTTTCACTTATCTTTTGCTTTGGTCACATTAAACCAAACCAACTTCAACATTTTCAAACCAACCTCAACATTTTCAACATGACAACAGGCATCGACTTGTTCTTTTCCCATAGTTTCCATGGACACCAATACACATGGAAACTATCGACCAGACCCAATTTATGTTAAGCATAAACCAATACTTGCTGAAGCATAAATAGACCCTCATTCATTTTTAGCATACATCCATCACAACTATGGAAAATTGCTAGGGATGAAAGACCTTTCGACCAATGTTGCAGAATACACCATTTGGAAAAGGCTGCAACATCTCTTCCCCTCATCATTTCATCATTTCAACACTCGACCAAACTCATCATC